>PVKC010018384.1:0-19646 GCA_004027635.1 Crocidura indochinensis
AAAAAAAAAAAAAAAGCAAGCTCTGCAACGTTGGAGACAGTGGTTCCTGGCTGGAAATTGTGTGTTATTTCCTCAAGGAAAGAATTCCTTGAGCCAGTCTGCATGGGGGGAATCGGAAGGACTTATAGTGCAGGGAACAGTGTAGGGTAATTATTACTATTGGGCTTCTCAAATCGTAACTCTCTCAGTTATCTGATATGATTTTACTGTCTTGCTCCATTGATGGCATTAGAAAATGTGAACAGTGGTGACATTTGTAGGGTCCAGGTGGAAATTTAAATAAAACAAGTGGATAACACATCAGTCTTTTTCTACCAGTCCTGTCAAGTAGTATTTATTTGATAGAGTGTCTAACACAATAAGTTGGATTCAGGTGAAAGGTCCAGATGTATAAAATGCAGATATGGGGAAGTATCATTGCTTTTCAGCCACTAAGAATTTACTCCGTTGTCAAACTAAGCCTTGCTTAGTCTGACATAATACATATAACTAGTTACTGAATAAATACTCTCGATACAATGAGAAATAAACATTTTTATTCAACACTGTTTTTGCACTTGTTTGTTTAGTCATCAGTCCTAAACTACTATTACTTTTCAGTCTATAAATTTACTTCTTGATTTTCATAACATAAGGAAGCATTTAACATATGATCCATTTTGGTGTGATCCATATTATGGACCTGGATATTTTACTCATACAACTTATTCCTATGGAAAATGGTATTTTCTATAATAGCAAAGGAAAATGTTGTTATAAAAACAGGAATTCAGAATATATGGTGGACTCCAATGCCAGCAAGCTTCCCAGATCCCTGCATGCCTTGACAACTTTTTTAAAATGTTGAAATAATACATTTTGTATTCCTTTTTGCCCCCAGTGGAAATGTGTTTCTTAGACACATAAAGTACCTAGATTTTCAATTTATGTGTGTTTCCCAGTGAGAAGCAATCAGTGAAGCAGTTTTTATCTTTTTGCAAAATACCTACCCAGAGACTATAGAACAAAATATATAACTTGCATTGTAGCTATCAATTTTATTGGTAAAGAAAACAACTACTATTCATGGGTTTACTTTAGAAATCTTTTGGTACAGATTTTCTTAATGTTAAAATGTTCTTCTTGGGATTTTCTAGAAGATGTATGGAAATGGAAAAAAAGGAAGTGTTTGGATGTAAATCAATCCTTACAAGGAAATCACTTCTTTTAAAGCAACTTATGATTTACAATATATAATGCAAACAACAATCTACCAAGACAGAGCAGGGCTTCTTCTGAGCCTTGAAATTGATTCTAGTCTATCAAAAGGCTATCATTTCTGGGAAATAATTTTATATTTGTTGCTAATAAAATTATATGTCAAGTAATATTTGAATGACTAGATTTTGCCTTAAAGATCTCTACAAATGCTCATTATTTTGCCTGGACTGATAATGATTACACATTCAGAAATCGACTATGGTAAAATTATATAATTACACTCATTTGATCTTAATTATATTTCCAATGTCTACTTGTTATTTGAACAAATTCTCAATTTTATATGCAAATTAATGGAAACATGCTATATTTTGATTTTCTGTGGCAGTTTCAAATAATTTGTGAAGAATGATCTTATATCTGATCTTGAATCTCCATGCTAGATACAATATTAATATGGAAGAAAACTTGGCAAAAAACCTAGAACATCTCAGTGTTGAGATTATTGTATTATCCTAAAATGCTCCCCTTTATGAAAAAGACATGGCTTCCTGCCAGCATTAAAAAAACGTTATGTCATAACTTGTTGCAGGAAACTGCCTTTATCACATCTTATAAGCTTTTCTACTTTTGATACTTTATTGAATAACCTGGACTGCTACTCAAGCAACTTAATCCTTTGTGCCCTCCAAGTCAAGTGCCTCTTAATGATTCAAGTACACATATCAAAACTAATGAATTAAGACACTCATTCTCCTTTGTAGGAGGTGTAATGTATACCTTTGTGAAACACCTGGTGCTCATTTTAATATGAAGTGCAAGTTAAGTTTATAAAAGTACTATCGACTATAAAGCAAGTGCTTTTGACAATAATATCAAGCACATCATCATAAATATACACTTACAACTCAGGGAAACACTTGGGAACAGAAGTGTTTTATTATATGTGAAAGAAACATCTCTGGACCCTCTATTAGAAGACCTAAGTGCTTGCCTTTTGAGTTTCAAAGTAAATTCCAATATTTTAAGTTTACAATTTTTAACATTCTTTAACATGAAAAATTTTTAAGTAAAGATATGCTTATACCTTCATCATTTTTAACTTGAGTCTTAAAACTGTCATAAGAAAAAAATTTTTCCCTATCTATTTCCTTTATTTGTCAACCTTAAAGTGTTCTTTCCTTCCCATCATCCCTCAATATATGTCCCAGAGTTTGGGATGGAAAGTGGTCATGATCATGGATGATTACAGGGACTTAAATAATAATGGTGAGAAATCTTGGGCTCCTGGTCAAGAGTTTGAAGAAATGAAATAAAAATATTGGAGCTAGAATAACAGCACAATGGATAGAGTGTTTACCTCTTACATGACACTGCCCTGGGTTCAAGTCCTTGCATCCCATATCATTCCCAAAGCTGTAGTTCCTGAGCACAGAACAAGGAATCAATTCTGCACACCACTGTATGTGGCCCCAAAACAAATGAACACAAAAATATTGCTGATAATACAGTCTTAGCAGTTTTTTTAATCCACCTATATATAAGTTAACTGGTAATTAAGTTTAAGTTTAGATATTTGATTCTACGAATATCTGCCATTCATTTCTTCTGAATCTCAGGACATGTTAAAAGATAGCAAAATTAATGTCTTCCTGAAAACTCTCTGAAGTGTGATCATTGTAACTGGTTAGCAGAATCCCAATGAGAGAGTAGAGTGAAGTGGCAGTTCCCAATAATATCCATCACAATCTCTGAACCATCACCATGTTGTATCTAAATTCAAGGTTCATGCAGGCTGTCATTTATCAGTCTTTGACTTTGGCATAGCTTATTTTCCAGATCCATTTCCAGAAATTTTTTTTGACAAACACTAAAAAATTTTCCAGGAACTCAACCAAAAAATTGTAGTACTCGATTTATACCTGAAGTCTTCCATCCCATCTTCTAGTTCTTCCTTTTCCATTTTAAAGTCACAAGACTCTGCGGCTACTTATGATTCTTAACATTAGCAAGCATTTTTTAGCAGGAGAAGTTAGCATATGTAGCTCCAACTTGCCATCTGCCTTTTAGAAAATATCAATTAAGGTCGGATTGGTAGCACAGCTGTAGGGTGCTTGCCTTTCAAACAGCTGGCACAGAACGGACCTCGGTTCATTCCCCGGCATCCCATATGGTCCCCCAAAGACAAGAGCGATTTCTGTGTGCATAATCAGGAGTAAACCCTGAGCATCACCGGGTGAGGCTCAAACCCTCCCCCAAAATCAATATATGCTGCATATTTCTGTCAACATCTGATTACTAACATGACTCTGGACTTCTCACAGGCTCTGCTAACTGCAAAGTGTCGGCATATAGCAGAGCTGAGTTATATGCCATAAAATACTTTCAGGTATAAAGTGCGATCTGCATGAAAGTCTATTGGTATCTTGAATAAACATCCCAACTGTGTTAATTTTTTAAAAACCCTTCAAAATTATACATTTTAGGTATGCTTATTTAGTATCTGAAATTTATTGTGCAAGACCCCATATTCTAAAAGAGGCCACAATGACTTAAAATATTCCCATTCAATCTTGCATGGAGGATTCATAGAAATATTAAAATTAAGTAATATTCCAATGTGCATGAGTTGATGTTGAATATTATTCTGGTTTGCTGGAAGGAAAATATAGATAAATTAACCCTCTCACAGACCATATAGAAGATATGATTTTACCCAAAACTCAATACTTTCTGAATATTTTTTAAAATATCAGACTAGTGTATTACTGTGTATATGAGACCACTCAGTCAAAGTAGCCATGATTCAGATACAATGATGAGCTATGTTCTTCAAAAAATTTTGCATTGCAATATGATTGAATTTGCTTGAGTATGTAAAATTCTCAAATTCCTTTTCCTACTTGAAAGGGAAAAACAATTAAGCAATTGGGCAAAAAGGCAAAGGAGTATCAATTTGAGGTCACAGAACAATTGTGTAGTAGTGAAAGGAAACAGTGTGTTTAGAAGAAAAAAATTTCTCTTTGGACAAACATTATTGGAATTTTATAATATAAAGTTTTCAGCTTGGAAAATGGGGATTCTGTATAATGTAATGTTGGAAAATAATTTCATCAATAAGTATCAGTCAATGGTAACAGAACAAAATTTATATTAACATAATAAAAACTCAAATAAATCAGAGGTAATGAATAAAGGAGATCATTGTAACATATTAAGATTATGTAGAAATTGTTGAGGCCTATGAGAATTACCTTTGAGAAAAGTGTAAATATTTCTCGAAAATCTCAGTAAATATAGTAACCATGCAAAAACCTAAAATGTTTATTATACAAGACACACTGACCCATATTGTTGTATGATAACACCAAAAAGCGCTGTGTAAATGCATAACACTTTTGGTATATATACACAGTGGGATGTCCTATATTGTTATGAGGAAAGATGGTGCCTTACAGTGCACTGCAACCTGGAAGGAATAGAAGGGGCCCGGGAGATAGCATGGAGGTAAGGCATTTGCCTTTCATGCAAAAGGTCATCGGTTCGAATCCTGGTGCCCCATATGGTCCCCCGTGCCTGCCAGGAGCAATTTCTGAGCATGGAGCCAGGAGTAACCCCTGAGCACTGCCGGTGTGACCCAAAAACCAAAAAAAAACAAAGAAGGGAGTGAAATGAATCAGAAGGTAAGAAAAATATTGGCTGCTCTCATTCATATTTGAAAATGAAAGGTAGAGCTCAAGGACTGAAAAATTAAAGTTTGGCATTAATTTTGATTTCTTATGTTTAAATAGTGAATGTCAGACAGTTGCTATATTAGATCAGATAATCCTATAGATTTTTGAGTTGGGCCTTCATTGGCATTGGAAGGATAGGAAGGAATTGAAGTATTTTCAAATTAGGAGCTATTTTCTTATAAATACTTCCTCTCCCTGACCATGTTGGTGAGGAGGAGGTAGGTTGCCTGTATTCTAGAACATGCTGTCTCATGCTTTTCCTATATTAGCTGAAGGTCAAAGATTATAATTGTTTTATCCTTATCTCATCATCCATCTCCTCCTCTCACTGAATAGTATTTATATGTAATAAAATATTACTTATAATTACTTGTTATATTACTTATAATTATAACTTTAAGTAATAACAATTATAAGTATTATTAATTACTTATATAAGTAATAAAATTTTCATAAAGTTGGATTGTACTCAAAATTGACTTAAGTAAATTATGCACAATGCACAATGCAATCCTCAAAAGTATTTCCAAGGGAAAAAAAGTGCTGGAATCAAAAGAAAAGGGGAACTTTAAAAGTATGAGTATTATGCTGAGTGATATGAGTCAGAGAGAGGGACAGTGATGAAATAATTTCACTTGAATTTTTGATATAAGAGCAATAAATGACTGAATAATAATTATATCCAGAGACAATAAAGGTGAGAGTCAGAAGAATTAGTCAATGGTAGAAAGCTTGCTGCAAAGAACAGTGACTGCAGTCGTGGTAGAGAAGGGACACTATGACAATGACATTTGAACTGATCGCTCTGGAAGAGAACTGGATACTGAAAGGGGATAGAGTGATAGGCATGATACTTCTTCATTAACAATGAACAATTAATAGTGGGGGAATAATTCATAGTGTCAATAAAGGAGAGAGAGGAGAGAGAGAGACAGAAAGAAAGAGAGAGAAAGAGAGAAAGAGAGAGAGAAAGAGAGAGAGAGAGAGTAAAATGCCTGCACCGAGACAGTAGGGTGCGGGAAAATATGCCCAGGTGAATGGTGGTGTATATTCTGTGACAAAAACTCAATCACGAATAATTTTGTAACCACGGTGCTTAAGTTATTATATACATTTAAAAAATAAAAATAGAAATAAATGCATAAGCAAAGTTTCTATATTTAGATAAATATTACTGCTGACACTGATTTTGACAGAATATTTAAGTAGTGCATGATTTTTTACCTATCTTATATGCAGATGAGCCAAAATTCACCAGAATTCAAATTTCATCATGATTTCTTGCTATACTTTTCTCCTTGTTCCTACTACCACAGAATAGATGGTTCCCAAGCTACCATTACTTTGCAACACTTCTATACCCTGAACTTAGATTTTTTGTTTTTGTTTTTGGGTCACACCGGCAGCACTCAGGGGTTACTCCTGCCTCTGCGCTCAGAAATCACCCCTGGCAGGCACAGGGGACCATATGGGATGCTGGGATTCGAAACACTGTCCTTCTGCATGCAAGGCAAACACACCCTACCTCCATGCTATCTCTCCAGACCCGAACTTAGTTTTTTTTCACTTGATTATTTTATAAAATTTAAAATGACTGTCATGCAATATGTTAAAAAATTGCAAAGCCATAGAACTCATGCTCTGAATAGAGTCCGTATTTAGTTACCCAGATTCTTGCACTGACTTATTTGATAAACTGACACAGAATAATTTATTTTTTCCATTATTTCCTTCAGTATTTCAACTGTATTCTATAAAATTGAAATTTTTATCAGAATATAAAGCAGGTCAGAATTAGTGAGAGGAGTTAACGTGATTATATAGAATAGCTAAGATAATGTATTAGATAAAACGATAGATAGTCCTTCAGATAAAAGTATCCATTATTTTTTTTCTGTGGGTGTAAATCCCATGGGATAGTTATTCTAACAGAAGAAATTTATATTCCACTGGAAAATGAAGTATTAAGAGTAACATACTTATCTGTAAGAATTTCATTGCCACTTTACAAGAATACTTAATCCATTTTTATTTCTTTCCATCTCAGTCTCACCAAATTGTATTAAGAGTGAATAATGAATGAACATAAAATAGAACTTGAGGTAAAATCAACATGTACTTCTTCCATATGTCCTCAATCAATCATAAAAAACAAATATAATATTATTTTTATATATTGTTAAATGAACAAATCAGTTTAGAGGAAGAAGCATGCTTTGGGGAGAGAGAAACATTATAAATATTAATATTTTCTATTGCCACATAAAAATCTTAGCATATGGTTCCTTATTTTTATATTCTGATTCCAAATATACTTAGAACAACTTATTTGCTTATTCTGACATACTTCATTTCCATCTCAAATGTTCTCTTTTGTTCTAACTTATGTGGTAAAATAAACTAAAAAAATCACAAAAGCAAAAAGGTGAAATAATGTATTTGTTTTATCATGGACACACAATTGTATGACAAAAAATGTAAAGATTTTGATAAAAACTCTTCAGACACTTTATGTTTTATCAATATAATGAAGAGAAATAATAACTTTTTCCGTAAGTACTCATTTGTGCATAAGACTTGATAACAGTTAACACAAAATGTGAAAATAGTAAAATAGTAGCATGTTCATTATTTTCAATTCTTAAGTATAAGTTAATTTACATGAAGATGTACTTAAATTAGTGCAAGTTTATTGATTCTGCAGTTACCTCTTTTCTGGAACTATTATTTTATAGTTTTTGTCACTAATACTTATATTTTTAGTCAGCTTTTTTTTCCCTTTAAAGGAATGAATAGAGCAGTAAAAATCATAAGGTACAAATATTTTTGACATCATTCCTATCTCCAGGTTTGCTTTTGCTCTCAACCACACAATTATTTGCTCCAAGAGGAGCAACCATGTTTGCATAGATTGCCAGAATTTTATTACTGAAAATAGTTAAATTTAAAGCATGCAAGTCATGTATTAAATGGCAAGTAGTGATGTTCTTGGAAATATGTATTTAAGTATTAGAGATTTATTTATAATTTTGCAAACTTGGAGGTAACCAAGATATGCCTCAAGGAATGAAAGGATAAATTAATTTCTGTTCTTCTGGACACTGGAGTATTCTTAAGTTAAAAACATAATAATCAGTGAAAAATAGAAAAGTCCATATTTTAAAGTTAAAAAAAGTATGCTGAAATGGTTATATATGATATAATTCTTAGAAAAATTTTGAAAAGGTAAATAATAAATAAATATAAATATAAATAAATAATATAAATAAATATGTGTCAGTAGTTACAGGGTCTTGGATGTGTTGAATGGAAAATATGGAAGATATTCTGATCATATTTCTACTCTCACTAGTGGTATTTGAGAGATATATGTTTGTACTTAATTTTGCTACAAACAGAATATGATATTATAAAATCTGTTAGAAAGAAAAAAATTTAAAGCAAAAGCAGGTAGTATTTGGAGATCCTCAGGAAGAAGACAGAGGAAATAAGAGAGAATGTGAGAAACACATGATCAAGAGAGAGCACAGGTTTCTCCAAAGGTAGAGAGCCTCAATATTCATCCCAGAGCTAAAGTAGGAAAGTCCTTAGCTCTAGATGGGTGATGAGAGTGACATATGCTCAGGTTAGCAACACATGTGCCTAGAAAAATTGTTTTTACCTAGATGTTTTTAAAGAATTTTTTAAAGTTTTCCCTTAGAATATACCAATAGGAAACAGGATTAATGTGCCTCACAGCATCAGATGAAAAGATTCAAGTAGCTCACGTGTGAGATCAGATCTCACAAATGCCAACTTCCCCTGGGCTGCCTACTTTTCTCATATGGCACATGTCAAATCTGCATAAGCCTAGTATGATGTGTTGATGGGATCCTCAGTACAGGTATAAACATTTATTTATTTATTTATTTATTTATTTATTTATTTATTTAGCAGCAAAGGGAGTAAGGAACCACTTTGAGAAACAGCAGAAACACATACATAAAATGATGAAACTTTACCAATTTCTCCCATGGGTGGGTAGAAAGGCATATGGAGAAGGGTTACTATGGTAATTCTAAATTTCCTGAGTGATTTTGTTTCTTTACGAATTTTAATTTTATGTACTGGATATGTAATCTATTGGTCTAGTTGTACTCCTCTTCCAGGTCTATGTTGACCATGCGCCACCAATCAACACCAAAGTTCGAGTACCTTCCACATTTCTACACATTTGTTCCTCATGCACCCTGCATACCCCCAGTGCCTCATTTCTATAGTCAGAGTAAACCCATTGTTCTGAGGCCCAATGTTTTGCTTCATTGGATCGCAGATCTGAGTGACACTGAGCTTTTTTCCTTTTTCTGACCTGCCTCTTATTTCCTTCTGACATCTTTCTCCTAACTTCTGTCTCATAGCATGGCATGCTCTCATTTCATCCTATGGAAAAGAGAAATCTTCCCTCCTTTTTCAGTTTTGGGAGTTGTATGGTTACACATTATTTTACCCAAAATAAAGATCATCCCTTATCTTTGTATATTTTTGTTTACAGCTTGGTTTCACCCAAAACAATGATTGTATTATATGTCAACCTGGTCGGGACAGGCTCAGAATAGCTGACCCTGTCTCTATCTTCAATAAAAAGTGTAGTTCTGCAGGCAGCATGTGCTTCATATAAGGAAGAAGATTACACGTGTTTCCTCCTCAGCCTGTTTGGATTATTTCATACAAGATCCTGTTTCAGACTCATTCACCTGGGGTCGAGATACAGCATATAGCGTGATTTTACAATTAGTGCCTGAAAAGCAACCTGGAACCTAGAGACTGGAGAAGACCACAAAGATGCTAAGTTAATATCACCAAAAATTCACCCTTTGGCTGGACTGAATGGTGCTGTGCCTTTCATTGGAAATCAGTGAACCTGGCTCCTGTTTTGAATGGCTTCATGTTGCTCTAGTCCATCTACCTGCATATCTCACTCTGGACTGTAAGTTAAAAGCTCCCAAGAGATTCTCCTATACATACATGCCACAAGAGGGGAAGAGAGTCTTCCCAGTGGTGAAAGTTCTCTATCTAAAGGCCTTCCCAGGGCTGATAATTTATTGCTGACTACTGGCACTAAATCCATGCTATCTCTCCAGCCCCATAAAAAGATTAATTTTATATTTTTATTTATTTTTATTTTTTGGGGTTTGGCACACCCGGCAGCTCTCAGGGTTACTCCTGGCTCTACACTCAGAAATCGTTCCTGGCAGGCTCGGGGGACCATACGGGATGCCAGAATTTGAACCACAGTCCTGCATACAAGACAAACACCCTTACTTCCATGCTATGTCTCCAGCCCCAACATATTATTTTTAAATAAATCCAATGACTGCTATAACTTCAAAATAGGAATAAATCTAAGAAATATTGCCATATCCTAGGAAATATCTCTTTAATTTACCTTTTCCTGAGTACGACAAAAATATTTGTCATTACTTAAAGCAAATGTGTTACCTAGTATTTTATTTATTGCTGTTTTTAAAAAATATTTTATTTTCTCCTATGCAGCATAGTGACATATGTTCAATAAAGATCAGCAAATAAGACTATTAAAAAGAATAATATCCAAAAGTCATCTTTAGTAAACAATGTATTTAGTTTCAGCTTTTATTTAGTTTTCAATTAATGATCCAGAATTTACAAAGTGTTTGATATTTGAGCTCTAGGCCTATCATATTTCTAACCAATTCCACCACCAGTGGCGACTGCCCTATGATGTGTCCCTAAACTATGTCCCCAGCCTCATTAAATTCCCTTTGTGCCACTTTGCAAGTCACAGAGTTCTTTGGTTGCAATTTAGGTCTCAGATTTTGCAGTGAATTTTGTTAGTTCCCAACTGTATCTAACTACCTTGTTCTGATGTGGTCAACTCCATATGTTTTTCATCAAAAAGTTCCAAGTTTCTTGGGGATCCAGAACAATAGCATAGCAAGGAGAACACTTTTCTTGCATGCAACATACCTGGTTTAGATCCCAGCATCCCTTATGGTCCCCCAGGAAATGTCAAGAGATTCCTTAGTGCAGAGTCAGGAGTGATGTGTGTGTGTGTGACCAGAAACAAAAAACAAACACACATTAAAGAAAAAGTCTGAGTACTCAGAACAAAATTAACTTATCTGTTCTTGTTCTTTTCTTGTGCAATCATCATCAATATGGACAAAGCATGATGATGTTTTAGGCATGTTTGTGAAAATTATTACTCTTTCAGTGTTTCTCAAATTAGAATATACCAACCATGAGGGGTTCTCGAATGACCCTGCTATGCTTGGAAACCTTCAGGGCAATTGGAGGGATTGCTTCCCTTTGTTTTCTTAAAGAAGGTTACCAGGCTCACTAGTGAACTTATTTTGTCTGAAATGAGTTTGGAACCTCTGTGTAAAATGAAAGAAGAGGAATAAACAGTTTCAGAGTGGATGCCAGTAGATCAAGTTGTCCTTTGCTGCCTTTTTTCTTTGTAATGAGGCATATTTCCAGTTATAGTCCTCTTTAAATGTATTTAAATGTAAATTTATTTAAAATTTTAAAATGTATTCCCTAAAATACTTATTAAATATATTTTGTTATTTTGCCTATATACATTCAAAATAATACTAATAAATTGCAGTGAGTTTTGATAATCAAGACATTATTAGAATGTGTTTGCTGTGTGTTTTGGTGGGAGAGCACAGTAAGATGTGTTCAGAGATTACTCCTTGCTCTGTGCTCAATGATCACACCTGGCAGAGCTCTGGGGACCATATGTGGTGCTGGGGATGAAATCTAGGTGTATGAAAAAGAAAATTATTATTATCATTGATGATAAAATAATTAGCATCATTATTTTTCTTCTCTGCATACATAATAAGTTTCTTTTAATACCATTTATGAATATAACTGCCATATGCAAGTTTTCATATTCCAAAACTGCATTAATGTGGATAGATACTTTTGAGCAGAGTATTTGGGGATTTTTTTGTCTATAAGACACTGCTTCATGGAATATGTTGGTTTTAGCCTCCTGATATATAGTTGACTTTTAAAGAATGAGTCAAATTCTGATTCCATTTACATGTTTCTTCTGCCTGATTCCATTTAGATGTTTCTTCTGCTAAACTAGATTACATGGCTGAATTTTCAAATTGTAAACAGATTTACATACCTGAATCAATTGGTTTGTTTTAACATTTCAAATTTTACTGTTATTAAATAACAAATTGCTGGTTCTTCATAGAATGTATGAATGCAATATTTTAATTCAGTCATTTGTGAGATTAGTTCATTACGATCTTGGTATGAATATTTCTGAAAATCAAACCCTAGTCCTTAGCTGACAGTTGCCATTATCATTCCTATTAGATGTGAGAAATGATAATCATATAACAGAATGTGTCTAGATGACTATGAAACATTTCTTTATCTGGAAGTACCCACACAAGTTCACCCTTATTCTAAGAACAGAAATATCCAGTCACTCTTAGCAGGATGGCTTTGACTTTAATATTAATAGTGCAGATACGTAATTCTGAAATTGTCCACTTTTGTAATCTCATATTCCATTCACTGTTCAAAATTTCCTTCTAACTGGGACATCATGTCTTCATCAGTACAGTATGTTATTTCACTCTGGATTTCTCTGACATAGGCTGAACCTGAGAATGTATGCCTGACACTATGTCCCAAGGGCTGGCCTTGCAATATAAGGAACAAGTATAGGTTAGCATTCTCTGCACCATCTGCGGGACTTCTCAAAATGCAATCAGAAATTTAAAAACCACATTGGGACAAGATTTAATTTACTGAATAATGTAAAGTAAGGAGATAATATCTAATCTACCTAAAATGCCATTACACAACATTTGTGAATTCATTAAATGGAAGATCTGTCATAATCTATCTATGTAGACTGACCAAATTTTATTTTAATAAAGACACTTATCGATATAACTAAGAGAATATGTGTGTTATTTGGAGGAGGAGTAAGAAGGTTATATCATTTCATTTGGAATCCTACAAAGCTTTGCCCTAATGTCCCAACCAAGAGCAGTGGACTTGGTTTTCAAGTAAGCTTAGAACTCACTTTAATTTTGTCCTTGTCTATCAGAAAAAAAAAGGTATATAGTGACATGGAATTAGTTTTAGGTCTGAGAGAAAAGAAAATTTATCGATATTAATCTGTGACTATAGGGTAAGATATGTTGTAGAACAGTGATATTTAAAGAAACATTTTTATGGAATATTAATCTTTTTCATGTTATTAAAAGAAAAGTGTAAAGGCCATGGATATGACTCAAGAATAGACAGCATGCTCTTTTACAAGACATTGAATCCAATTCAGAAGTGCCTTCCGTCACTTCTGAGTGTAATGTTGGTGACCTATGACAATCCCTAGCACAGCTGAGAAAGACTGAGTCCTGACAGGTATAATCACTCTAAAATATAAATGTTCTTAAAAATCATGAGTACTCTTTTTATTCTTTAATAACTTGAAAATCCTAGGAAACTTTCAATTGAGCATATTAAAATAGTGTTTCATTACTAAGCTGATATAACTGATAGCAGATGAGTTTTCATCAATTCATCTCAAGATTTGTCTATAAATCACTGTGTCCTCAAACATAGCATGCCTTTCTTTGATTTGCATTTGCAGCTGTGGCAACAGATGAGGGATATTTAATTAAGTCACTTCATTTTTTGATCACTGTTTTTTTAACATCTTGCAAGTTTATAAATTCACAAGAACAAAACATGAGCAAGGAGATTATGGGAATAAAGTAGTGAAATTCATATGCCCAACTAAGTAAAAGACAGAAGTGTTTGGCATAGAGAATGAAAGTATGTAAAATAGTAATAGAAAATTTAACATACATAAACATAATAGGCAACATGAAAACAGCTTAAGAATAATATGGCTAATAATTGATATTTTCAAAATATTAAAATGTTGACAAAACTTTACTGAAGTAAGAAAATAAAAGAAGATTCAGAAAATAAAATTCAGAAATAAAAGTTGAGACATTGCAAACAGTACAATAGAAATCACAAAGGCTCATAGGAGTCTACAATAAAAACAATAGGTTCAAAACAGCTAACCTCGAAATAAAGAACACGGCCCCAGAATCATAAAAATGACAAAGACTCAATCATGAAGAAATAGAAATTCTGAAAGTGCTAGTAAATGATTGATATGATCTTACACCAGTGAAAATGGCACATATCAAAAATACTGGGAAAATATGTGTTCGTAGGGATGTGGTGAGAAAGAAACTCTCATCCACTTCTGGTGGGAATATTTTTCCTTATGGAAAACAGTATGGAAGGTTCTCAGTAAACTTAGAATAGAACTGACAAATGACCCAGCATTCCCACTTTTGACTATCTACCACCAGAACAGAAAAATCTTGTACAGTAATATTTTAGGTACACAGTGACATTGAATCAGGGGCATTTCCACCACCAGGGTTGTCCTCCCTCCATCCCTGTTCCCACCTTTCATTCCATATACCCTCCTTTGCTCCCCAGGCTGCTAGTATAAGTGGTCCCCTCTGTGTCTAGCTTGTTGTAGATTGGGTATTGATTCTGTTGTCTTTGGCTTTGGGTTTGGTGTTTAATAGTAATTTATCTATAGAAACAATTGGCCTGCTCATTAGTTAATAAATAGAAAAGTGAAATGAATTATATATTCATAATATAACATTAGATAGATTTTTAAAAATGGAATTCAGAGCCAGAGAGATAGTACAGTGGGTAGGACCAATACCTTGCATGTGACCAACTTGAGCTGGAGTTCCAGCACAAAATAAGTCTCCTGAGCATAGCCAGGAGTGATTCCTGAGTCTAGAGCCAGGAGAAAACCCTGAGCACTTCAAATAAGTCTCTTAAACAAACAAACAAACAAATAAGCAGCAGCAACACCTATGGCATGGATTAATCTCAAGTTGAGTCTAAGAATCCAGTGGGTAAATGATTGATAGTTGCTTGATTCCATTGTGTGAACCAATTAAAATAGTGATATTCAGAGAGACAGAATTGAATGGTATTTTTAAGTATTCAAAAAGGGAAATAAGGGGCCGGAGCGGTAGCACTAGAGATAAGGCATCTGCTTTGCAAGCAGTAGCCTAGGACAGAGAGCGGTTTGATCCCTGGGCATCCCATATGGTCCCCACCAAGGACGGATTTCCGAGAGCAAAACCAGGAATGTCAACGGCTGTAAGCCTAAAAACAAAGAAACAAACACCAAAAAAAAAAAAAAAGGAAAATGAGAATTTGTAGAATTAATATTTAATTTCTTTGAGATGAATAAATTTAAGGGATACTGTGCTTTGGAATGAACTAAAACATTTTTTTTCCTGGCATGCGAATACATGGCATTCTTAGTACAATTAAAATAAATGCGGGGCCCGGGAGATAGCATGGAGGTAAGGCATTTGCCTTTCATGCAAAAGGTCATCGGTTCGAATCCCGGAGCCCCATATGGTCCCCCGTGCCTGCCAGGAGCAATTTCTGAGCATGGAGTCAGGAGTAACCCCTGAGCACTGCCGGGTGTGACCCCCAAAAAAGACCAAAAAGATAGCATGGAGGTAAGGCGTTTACCTTTCATGCAAAAGGTCATTGGTTCGAATCCCGGTGCCCCATATGGTCCCCGTGCCTGCCAGGAGCAATTTCTGAGCATGGAGCCAGGAGTAACTCCTGAGCATTGCCGGGTGTGTCCCAAAAACAAAACAAAACAAAACAAAAGATAAAAAAAATAAATGCTTGTGGGTCAATATTTTTTTCACATGTTACAGAGGAAGCTAAGGACTATTTAACAAATTAGATTTGTTTTTAAGAAATGAAAAGTTGAGGAAAGCATGAATAAAACGTCACACTTTTTCTAGTCTCATAGCTACTATCTGTAGTTCTTTTCTATAGTTAATCCCTTGTTAAGATATTTTTAAAGTAGTAAAATAAAAGCAAGATTATACTATTTTGCAGGAATCATATATTTAAAATATGAAACATTCTCATAAAATTATTGCATGTAAAAGCCTAAAAACCTTAAAAAGTAAGTCACACTTTAAACACATTATACTTTTAATGTTTTATTTTGTTTCAGATGAACATTTGATGAAACATATAAAAAACAACTGAATATTATATACTACATAATAGAGAAACTATAAGACATACAATAATTGTGATTACTTCGGCAATAAATAGAGCAAAAGAAAAGTAATGGATTTTAAGTTAGGCATTGTCCTCCCTTTTCTGGGTCTTACTTGAGTCCCAAGAAGAAATGACTGAATTAAGAAACCAGCCAAACCTCTAGACACATTGGGAAAGCCCTTTCCATTTTAGAAACTTTTGTGCCTGCTATAAATCGAACATTTGTTTCACCGCCTAATCCTCAAGCAAAGGGCATGTCCTTTCCATTTGCAGAAATTTCTTACAGAAGTTGAATCCCCTCCTTATCACTTCAAGCCAATAAGTACTTTATTTTCTTTTTGCTTGTTGTTGGGGAAAAAGGAACAAGTTAATCAGCTCATACTTCTTGATGGAACTGTCTGTATTTTAATCCCAGACTGAACGGACACTAGAGCTTCTTATAATATTTTGCACAAAAGACTCAGTGTTCGTGCCTCAACACAGAAAACCCAAAATAGCCTTCAGTGAGCTGCGACTGATGTCCTGGTACTGAAGGCACAGGCATCTGCTACTCAGAGCTACAGGGCCTGGAAAGTCCGGTGAAGTCTTTGAGGCCAAAAAGAAACATCTCTCCTAATCCCAGTGTGTTGAAAACAAAGTTTGAGTTTCAGTTTTCACGGAACTCCTAGACCTGGAAGAGACACAGGTAAGAGAGGGAGCATGGATGGGGCCATGATTGAAGGATAGTGAACATAGCTTGGAAAAAGGCTTTGAAACTTGATGGCTAGTTCTTAGCTCGTCAATAAAACCATTCCCATATATGTATACTCTAACATGTATACGGAAATGCTTCTAAAACAAATATTTGTTTGTTTTAGAACTGCACACCCAAAATACAACTCAGGTTAAGGAAAATATTACTGTGAAAGATTTGTAATCCACTTTGATCAAAATAAAAAAATTAAAAAGAAAAACTTACTTTTTATTAAAGCAGTGTTATGTTTGGTGGGAGAGTAGCTGGAGACTTATAATTCCATTTTTTTCAGGATTTTGTTTTTGATTCACTATGTATTATTTATCTTGATAGTAACAGATACTGTGAATGGTAAAATAGTTATACTTAGATAAATGACAGGAAATTTACTTAGTTTTTAAAAATGTAATTATTTGTCTAATAATTGATTACTCTTCTAAATATTGATTTGGAGCTTCCCACATACTATATGAACATTTCTACAAGTTTCTTTCAGATAACTGATAATTAAAGTTGACATAATTAATTTTTCTTCTTCAACAGCAAGGTTTCTTCTTGAGAATCAAACTTTATGTTGACTTCTGGAAATTCTTAAAGTGAAAATTTTAAATAATTTTAATATTGTAATATTCCAACAAAATTTATTATTGATAGTAATGGTAAATACAGTATGAACTTATGTATTAAATAATACAAAATGCATAATTAATAAACTATAAAAATAAGTAAAGAAAATAGAAAGGCATTCAGAATTGTTTTCATTTTTATTTTTTACAAAAATAGTAAGATTTTCGTTTGAATTTTACTGATTCAAAAGAAGCTAGCCAAGAAGATTTTAATGAATGCCCAAGTAGCATATACAAAATATCTAAATAAAATTAGCAAACAAAATATATCTAAGAAAAATAGAAACTACTTTTTTTGAATTCGCTTTTATTTTAGGTTTTGTTTGTTTATTGTTGGCTACGCCCAGCAGTGACTTAGAGGTTACTCCTGGCTCTGTGCTCAGAAATCACTTTTGGCAGACTTAGGAGATAATATGGGATGTTGAGATCAAACCTGTATCAGCACTTGCAAGGCAAATGCCCTACCTGCTATGATATGCTTTGACTCCCTAAATTTTAGCATTATCTGAGGATGTTTGAAATGACTATATCTTTAGAGAAGATATTTGCATTTGAAAATTTAATCATATATATTTATATTTTGGGAGAATTTGCTATATTAAGTAATGTACATCTGTAATATAATGTGTATATATTTATATAATGTTTTATTCCAGTTTTTAAATATGTGATGTTTAAAAAGCAGGGCATCAAAATTTACTTGTATAGTTATTAATTTGATCATATTTGCTTTTATTCATTGAACATTTCTATTAAACAAGTTTTATAGCCTATAATTCTCATAAAGTAACTTGTGATTAAATTGATAATTAGTACATTTATGAAATTTATTAGTACATTTATGGCAATTTATGAAATCTAAAAATTATTTGATTTTTAAATGTATATTATAATATACCAAGATTTTTAACAGTGATTATAAACTATGAGATTATAACATAAAGTATATATGCAATTTACATTTTCAATTTTTATAAAATAGCATAATCAAAAGAATTATACTGTTATACTCCTAACATGTACATTCACTCAACTCACGGAAGTATTAGAGAATTATAATTTACACATATTTTTGCTTTGTATTTTTCCCCATTTAGAACCTGAGCAATGTAGTATTTCCAGAAATGTCTTCAATTAATTCACTTATAGTTTAAAATAATTTGGTCAAAAATGAAATGCTCCTTCCAGAATTTTAGTAAAGTAAAATCATTTCTTTCAGAAATTTGTTGTAGTATAGATACATTTATCTTTACAAATAAAATATAAATAGACTTTGCTTCTGAAGACTTTACGCCTATGTTTTGATGGGCTTCCTTTTACAGAGTAATGATAGATTAGGGACAAATAACTTGCATAGACTGAACTTTTAATGTTTTGTGTTAATGTTAATTTTTATTTTAATGTTCATGTTAGTTTTAATTTAAATGTCTTAAATTTGTGACTCATATAGCTCAAGAGATAAGACTGGTTCTTAATATGATTTAAATATTTCCTTGAATGTCTATCATCTTACATTATCTGTATCTTTGTTTGGCATAAAGAAAAATAAGTCAGAAATACAGATGGACCTAATAAACTAAAAACATGAAGAAATCTTTTTATTCTTTATTTCTAGCAAAGTTAGTAACTCTTGGCAGATTTGAAAAATTAGGTACTTTTGATAAAGTAACTGGATGAATATTTTATAATTGTTTTCCTTAGAGAATCAAAAGTAACACTAGATTTTATTACAAACTCACTATTGCACTTAGAGAGTTCAGTTAAATGTTCTAAAGCCTGCACTATTAATTTCCAAAATTTGTCCAATTATTTTATTAATTTTCAAAGCTTATAATAAAGATAATAAAGAATTTCATTTTTAATGATGTATGCTCTTCTAAATTTTCTGAGATAACACTTAATGAATTATTTCACACTAAGACTGCTCTAAAATTAGCAAACTAGAAATTGTCTCATCAAATATTAGTTATAGGGCCAGAGCAATACCACAGTGGATATGGCATTGACTTTTCAAACAGCTGACCTGGATTAAATGCCCAGCATCCATTATGGTATCAGGAGTTATTTCTGAGCACAGAGCCAGGTATGATCCCTGAGTGCAAAGAGTATGGCTCCTCAGAAACTTGTTATATTGATTTATTTTTTCTTTTTGGTCCACACACAGTGATACTCAGGAGTTACTCCTGGCTATTCACTCAGAAGTAGCTC
>PVKC010018385.1:0-11696 GCA_004027635.1 Crocidura indochinensis
CCAAAAAAAAAAAAAAACAAAAAACAAAACAAAACAAAAAAAATGCTCCTACTCCTCAAACTAGTGGGTGAGGCAGGACCCGAGCCCAGCCTTTCTAGCCTAAAGCAGGTCAGATGAGGGCAGGAAGGAGAAGAGGGGCAGGGGAGGCACAGTGAACAGGACAGATTGTCCAGGTACGATAGAGGCAGGAGAGCAGGGCAGACTGTTAAGGGTAATCAGGGCAACAAGTCCAGCACCTGCTTCTCGGTGTGCCTTACCCGTTTACTTTACCAGGGAACACAGGATAGGAACCTACCCTGGGAATGGAACCCAGACACACACCTTGTACTGGCGCCACCACTGCCCCCTTGAAGTGGGGGTTGATGTGGATGTTTTTGGGCTGCTGCGGGGCCACAGGTGGGGGTGTCATCATCACACGCGGGGTGTCCATCTGGGACGGCAGGTGCAGGCCCTGCGGTGGGGAGGGCAGGTGTGGGTGCTGCAGAGGGAGTAGTGGCGGCTGCTGAAAGAGGCTCCGGATAGGTTGCTGTGGTGGCGGTGGGGGTGGCTGTGGCTGCGGAGGAGGGATCAGCCTTGGTGAGTGTGTCTGAAAGCAGAAATGGCTCAGGATCAGCCCAGGGAAGACAGACCAGGACCAGGCCAGCAGAGACCAGCAGAGGCCACGGGGGACCTGCTGCTCTCGGCACCACCAGGAGGCACCCAAGATGTGGCTCCATATAGCAACCCTGCCACATCTCTGAGCTTGTCTTCCGTGGGAAGGGAGCGGGGAGGTCATGGACCCACTGGCAGGGAATGTGAGGGTAATGAATTGGTGGACAGGAAATGAAGGGGTTACAAAGGGGCAGGGTGTGGGGGGTTATGGACACGCAGGCAGGGGAGGTCACAGATATGGGGGCAAAGAGGGGAGTCACAGATACACAGACAGGGAGTGTGGGGTCGTATACAAATGGACAGGACTAGGGCCACCTACCGCCGTGGAAGGTTGTGTGGGAAGCATGGCCGGTCTGTGCTCCTTGACTCTCCCCCTCTCGCTATTGTCACGTCGCTGGTCCCCCATACCACGACACATGACGGCGCCTCCTCGCCTTCCTCCTCGCCTGGAACTGTATCGGCCCTGTTTATGCTGCCGCTCTCTCTCCTCGAATTCAAGCAGTGCAGCTTTGGCTTCTGCGGAAAGCTCTATATGGGAAGATGCACATGCATTAGCTGCCTTCAAATAGCCACCAATAGCAGGACAGGGAGATGGGGAAACAAGACAAAGTGGCCCAGAACCACCTCACAGGAGAAGGACGCATGACACAGCAGCGTGCCCACCGTAGGCTCAGGAAATATCTGAGCAGTGACAAACATTCCAAAGTCAGAGGATCAATTGAAACCAAAACTGACTAAAAGCACTGGGTTGTCTTTCATCCTAGGAAGAATAATGAGGTGGGTGCCGGGCTACCTCTGCTCAGGCAGGAAAGAGAGCACTTTCAGACAGACTCCTGGACACAGGGTCTGATGAGGCACAAACCAGAGCAGTGGCACAGGAAAAGCCCTGGGCAGTGCCAGACCTCAGGGGGCATTTAGCCAGGCTTTCGGACTGGCCACAGGCTTAGAGTAACTGGCACCTGGCACACTAAGTTTCTAAGGAAAAAGGCTGCTTTTCTGAAAAGGACTCTTAGGCCTTTGAACTTTGTTCCATGCACTCCGGGCCTGTCAGTGCGTCCAACCAGGGTGTGGTCTCCTGTGTCCAACAACATCCTAAAAACCGCCTACCTGCCTGCACCTCTTAACTCCCCAAGCTGCACTTCATTTTCTTAAAGCTATTTCTATGGCACCCCCTCCTCTTCAAATGAATCCAGATCCTATTCCAAAGAAAATTTAATCTCTCTTTAACAAGCAGACTTTTATTCTAATCTTCACTACATGATTGGTTCACACACACATTTTATGCGGTGAATCAGCAATTATTTTCCTAGTGGTTCTAAGTGTCAAGATCAATTTCACTATCCCTGGTAATAAAATGGTTTCAACTGACATCTTTAATCAGCGAGTAAAAATGCTTCCCTCCAATTGAGACAAGCTGTCACAAAAGGTCACCAAAATATGACAGGATGGAAATTACATTTGTAACTTCAACTGAAATGTTAATTTCCCTGTAAGTGTTTTCTCAACTATGTCCAGACTCTAAAGTAAAGATATAGCAGAATATAACAGTTTTACATTGTATCACTTTCTAATGTGCTTATGAAAAACGTATCTGCATACAGACAATTTTACAATTGGGAGGAATGTGTAATGAAGAAATATAGAAAGTTTATTTGACAAAACAAAAATAACAAATATATGAATCCAGTACATGAATCCAAAAATGTGTAAAAAAATCCTATAAATAGAAGGTTTATAAATTTGAGATAGTATCCTATTGCTGACACAGCAATCTTGAACTCTTTATTAGGAGATGACAATCTTTTTTCCCCATGGATCTTTTGCCCTGAGCAAAATTAAGATTATTAACACGGGGCCAGAGAACACAGCAGTAGGACATCTGCCTTGCATGCAGCCAATCCAGGACAAGCAATGATTTGAATTCTGGCATCCCATATGGTCCCCCATGCCTGGAGCGATTTCTGAGTGCAGAGCCAGGAGTAAATCCTGAGTGACGCCAGGTGTGACCCAAAAATACAAAAAAAAAAAAAAAAAAAGATTGTTAACTGTGTTACCACACACCCAATTATGTGGGCATAACAAGGTCCTAGAACCTATAGCAAGAATCTCTAAGTCTACCTCTTCTCTGTGCAAATGAAATACCAATTTTCTATTTCAGCATGAGAGAATGACAGCACTTTTCACTGCTCACCAAACCTCAGGAGTTCCCCCACCCCACCACCAACTCAGACAAGCTCTGAGCTCTGAACTGACACCCCAGCAGGCAAAGACCAGTCCTACAGAAAATGTCCCTCCTCTTGAGGATGCTCGTGGAGGTCAGGACTCGAGACACTAGAGGGTTCTGTTGTGCCTGCCCTTGTATGAAATGAACCTAATGAGCTCCTAGCTATGGCCCTTCACACCAGCCTCAAGAACAGAGAAACGTCAGTCAGCTCTTTCACTCAGGCCTAAGTCCCACCATCTGGCTGAAAGCAAACACTCACTCCCTGTAACCCAGAAAGCCAGGTACAATCCAACAATTCTGTTCGAGTCCACCGAGCAACTGCAGGCAGAAAGAGGCTTTTTTCAGTGCCGATGGTAGCACATCTAATCCCCACGCTGAGATGCTGAGATTGGATGGTACAAAAGTTCATTCTAAATTTTAAAGAAAAGACTCCCATTCTACAGGCAGGCAGAGAGAGAAAGAGGAGGTCAGAATACCATTTCATTTTCCTTTTCAAGAGTGGGATATACTCAACAGTAATCAATCTAATCACATAACAATTGTCTAATCTGTACTGAAAGGCTAAAAACTGTACATGAAATATAACATGGGGCAGCAACATTCCCACTACCACCCAGGCTGCTGCTGAGTGTGACCATCTCTGACGGACCTCACCCTTGCCACAACTCTGATCAGTGCTCAGGAGCACAAGCTGAGGAGGCCCAAATGCCTGCCAATGTGTCAGATGTCAACCAGGAGCATGCAGGTTCCCCACACGGGCTCTGCACATCGGGAGCTGTCAAGCATCACTAGGTATGGCCTAAACTCAACTGCTTCTGCTTCCAGCAGGGTAAAGGGAACTAGGGTTGGGTGAGGAAGGGTGGGACTGGGAGGGAGTGCATCATGAAGTAGACAGGATAGTCCATGACTGAGAGCATTGCTGGCTCTCAAAAGAGTCCATCCCCAGTCCTCATGGCTAGTCTGACCACCAGGCCCTGCAGAAAACTTGGCCTGGTTTTCATGTCTGGGAGAGCAGTGATTGGTCAGATGGGCTACATCTCCAATCTGGGACCCCAAGCCCTCACCATGGAGGAAAAGACAAGTGCCAGGTCAGAGTTCTTCAGAAGGAAGGACACATAGGCTTGTACTGCAGGAAACGAGCAGGACTGGATCAGGCCCAAGAGGCTCAGCTGGACATCTCAAAGTCCACAGATGGGGTCTGCTGTAGTCACCAGGCACTAATCCTGAGCTCCAGCATGTTCCACAGGGGGCAGGCAGCAGGGCTATTTGCTGAGGAGATGGCCAAGACACAAAATGGCGAGTTCATGCAACAAGTCCAAAGCCCAAGGATGAATGGACAGGCTTTTCCACTTACTATGTACCCTGCCAGCCCTGTCCAGGAACCCTCCTCCCATCCCCCCATCCCTGAAGGAGGCCTTCGCCCCAACCAGCTCCTCAGTTTTCCCTGGAAACAGAGGTCCTACTCTAGACTGGACCCTGTGACTGGCCAAGGTAGGGTAATGACTGAGCTAGGTTCCAGAACACTCTGGACACACCCTCAGTGGAGACCTTGACATGACTGGCACCCTGTGCAGAGCAGCTCAAGCTTCAAGGCACAGCCGAGAGATGCTCATTTCCCAGCAAGGGCACAAAGGCTTGAAGGGGGAAGTTGAAGCCCAAAGTGGGACATGAGCCCCATCAATACTCCACTACTAAGAAGCACAGCAGACCCCAGTGGCTCTCTGAGCAGGGACTTGGGGGCAGCAACATGCTGGAACTTGCCAGGAAGCAACTCCCTTAGGCCCTTCCCTGGATTCAACCTCCCCAAAAGCCTCTGGAGGGCTGAGGAGAGGTGCTGTTTGGGGCTTGCCTCATCCTACAGTAGACCAACAAGTTTGACTCAGAATTAAACAAGACAAGACACCAGCTCCTGCAAGGATGGACGGGATTGTGATGCATAAAGAGCAAACACCAGTGACAACGACATGAAAAGGCACACAACAACAAAGATCACACAACAAGCAACAAGCAAGGGCCACACAACCTTTCCAGAGACAAATGGAGGATCGGCCAGACACCCATGGAAGTGTCAGATCCTGATTCGAGCATCTAGAATACTGAGATAGGTGTGTATAGTGTCTGACTCAGAGCTCTGCTCTGGGCATTCTGCACAAATCAACCCTTTTATCTAACTCCTGACAAGACTATAGGAGTCAAGGAGAGAGACAGGCAAAAACAAGTTACCCAAAGTTTCTGGAATGTTCCTTCTCTCTCGAGTAACATCTGAGAGTCTAATGATGGTTCCTTCCTTCCTTTCAGTTTTGAAACGTAATCGTCCAGACTCTTCATCTTCGTCTTCCTCTTCATCCGACTCTTCCTTAATGTCCTTCTGGAGTTCCAGAGTTTCCATACTTCCCTATGGTGCAGAAAACAAAAATGGATTGATATAATCTGTACCAAACACTGAGTGAAGCTCAGTGGGAACTGCTTGTACTTAAGAGGCAAAACTACTTCCCAATGTTCTAACATAAGATCCTGTGACCTATCAAATCCAACCCAGGATAGAATCTCAGACATTAAAATCTAAGTTGAGGAACTGGGACAAGAGCAGAGTGGGGCAGGGCAGTCAATCTAGGCTTTCCCCCTGGCATCCCACCTGGTCCCCTGAGCCCAGCCAGTTTTGATACCTGAGTATAGAGCCAAGAGTAAACCCTAGACATCACCAGGTGTGGGCGCCCCCCACCAAAAAAAAGTTAAGTTGATTTAAAAAAAAAAGTCCTAATTTCCATTTACAGTTGATACACAAAGTCCAGAGTTTGGGTGAACACAAAGGCACAGGCCTCATGTGTCACTGACCCCATTCTGAAACCTGGACCATGGTCACCCAAGTTTCTGGACACCTGGGCTGCTCAGAGGCCTGAGCTGCAAATGGTCCTCCTAGACACAGGCTCACTATTCCACAGTCCCTGCCTGCAACTCTCGCCTCAGCCTCCCATGTTTCTCACTCTCCCCTGTACCTTCCCTGTCTCTGCTCTATGGCCTATGCTCTTCAGCATTCTCTCTGCAACCTGCAAAG
This sequence comes from Crocidura indochinensis, assembly GCA_004027635.1. Classification (NCBI taxonomy): domain Eukaryota; kingdom Metazoa; phylum Chordata; class Mammalia; order Eulipotyphla; family Soricidae; genus Crocidura; species Crocidura indochinensis. The sequence continues at coordinate 5,931 of PVKC010018385.1, forward strand.
GTGCTTGGCTCATGGGAGCAACAGTTTGTGTGACTGATCTCTAGAACTCACAGCCCCATGCTTATTAAGCAGGCAGGCATCCCTGAGGACATGTATCACCTAAGCAGTGTTATGTGTTATGGAGTAAGGACAAGTGTCCCCAGATCTCCTTATCCAGGTTTATATAGGAAAAGTTCTAAGAGAAACTGGTTCCTTAAAGAGGGTACGAGAACAGAGTGAGCCAGTCAAGTGAGCATCCCAGATTCCGTCCCCAGGCTTCAGGCTGGTGACCAGCCAGGATGGACATTCCGCCACAACTCCTACAAATACTGAAAGGAAACAAGGACTGCTCGGGGCACCTACCTCTCTTTTAAGTGTGAGGTGCTGCTTGACCCTCAGTGCCCTGCTATTCTGCTACTGAAGCCTATGCATGTTTCTGAGCTCCGCATTACAGCATGAGGGACCGAGCTTTGGGCTTCACACAAACCTGCACCTCCGAGCTGCCCCTAGGAGTCCGACAGAACAGGGATACAGGGATGAAGCCTAACTGACCTGGAGTACTGTTAAAGCCAAAGTGGACTGACTCCCCGTTTCAAACACACTCCTCCAGGTGGAGCCAAAGCTGGTGACCCACAGGCCACATTGCAGCAAGGCCAGAGATGAGAGAAGAAATAATGGGCAAAAGCACAAAGACTCTATTACAGCGGTCATTTCTAATTCAACCACTAATAGTAATTACAGCCCAAAGGCTTACCAAACAAGCTTAATGTAAAACATGACAGTAGGAGAATTAATATAATATCATTTTGTCTACAGTCAATGCTCCCTTGTCAGAAATCTAAAGATAGAGTGAGTAGAAAATCATTCTTTGAAAAAACAGGGGTGCCAGCCAGAAGGATTATAAGCCAGGACCCAGTAACGTGCTCCTGGCCATGAAGCGAGCAATGCACAGGGTCCCAGGAAAACCCAGAGGGATTAGTCAGAGCTCTCTAGGCCTTGGCTGGGTCTTGGTGAGGTAGGCATGGGCTGGTGCAGGAGTGAAACAGGCATAGCTGCAGAGCTGGCATGCATGCACACACATGTGCATGGTGGTCCCTGGACAGTCTGCTCAGCTCGTGTCAGTCCTACACACTCACAAGACCTTGGAGCACAACTGGCCACTCACTCACCTGATTCCACAGCTGCTGGCACCACTAAACAGCCTCTCTACTGCCGGGGAGGGGGGAGCCCCCAAAGTAACACAACACCCTCTCTCTCCCCAACACACAGCCTCTCTGGTCATACTGTGACAACAAAGCTGACACCTGTGCCAGAGTACTGGTTTTTGTCCATCTGCCTGGGGCCTGCTGAGTGCAAGTGAGCCATACCGACCCCCCAGCAATTCTGGGGGCCTGGATACCCACTGTGCTGCAGCGAACAAACAGGTCAGCAGCATGCAGGCCGAGCTTTGCACCCTCCTGAAAGCCAGCTCACATCTACACAGCATAGGGTTCTGAGCTCAGAACAGTTCCAAACAGGGCCATCCAACCATCTAATTCTCCTGATGACCAGGAATAATAAAAGGCAATTACTAGACACTAATAGGACACATTTTTAAAAGGTCTTGGCTTCTTAGTTTATTTGAGGCCCACATCCATCCAGTGATGCTCAGGGATTACTTCTGGCTAAGTTCAGGGATCATTCTTGAATGGGCTCAAGGGATCCTACAGGATACTGGGGATCAAACCCTGCCAGCCACGTACAAAGCAAATGTCCCTGATGTCTGCCACTCAGTGTTCCAGACAGGGCAGGACACAAACACTTCAGCAAACCAGATTGGAGCCTGTCCACATTGGTGAAGGAACAAGATTGCTGACCACAATCAGGACTGGCTTCTAAGGGTCCACCTAAGCAATCCTTTGGTCACACACATGGAACACAAACACGCGCGCGCACGCACGCGCGCGCGCACACACACACACACACACACACACACTCCTGTTAGGTCACACACATGGAACTCTAACACAAACACACACACACACACTCATGTTAGTCTTTCCTGAACTTGACACTCAAGTGCAGGCTCACTCAATACGCAAATACACCCAACACACAATCTACACACATTCACATACAATATACACTGACACTTAAGACGCAATACAACTCCATACATTCACTCATTCTCATGTACACTCACAAACCAATACACTCAATACAATCTGTCCACATTCTCAATCACACAGCCTACAATATCACAGTTACTCATGCACTTACATTCATAGAACTTACTCATCTCATTCCACCCACAACACACAATCTCCACTCAGAATTGATATAACTTACACTCATCCACTCACAGACTTACTCTCACATTCACACTATCACACACACTCACTCATTCTCATTCATACAACCTTCATTCATATAATCTATACTCTCATACACTATGCACTCACACTCACACACTCGTAATATACTCTCAAATTCTCACACACACTCAAGTCTACAGTCTTACAATCTTAAGTCTTACACTCAAGTCCCAGAATCACAGAAACTCACACTCTTGTTTGTTTGTTTGTTTGTTTTTGGTTTTTGGGTCACACCCGGCAGTGCTCAGGGGTTACTCCTGGCTCCATGCTCAGAAATTGCTCCTGGCAGGCACGGGGGACCATATGGGGCACCGGGATTCGAACCGATGACCTTTTGCATGAAAGGCAAACGCCTTACCTCCATGCTATCTCCCGGGCCCCAGAAACTCACACTCTTACATGTTGCCTTCCCTGCCCTTTGAGCAGTCTCACCCCAACAAGAACAAAGAAGGTGAAGCGAAGCATCACCTCCTGGGAAGCAGCTAAGAAGCCCTCACCCTGCTCATCTCCACGCACAGCAGCTATAGCCCTCATACTAGCTTTATTGAGTGTACCCTGGAGTCCTAGAAACTCCAAGTCAGGCGTAGGTATGTAGAGTACATGCTTCCCTTCAAATCACTGTATGAAGACAAATCTATTAATGATTAGAGTCTTAACCCTGGAGCATACTCTTTCCAAGCAGATCCACTGAAACATGTATCTCCCTAGCAAAATCTCCAGGCAATATAGATGAGCACAATCTTTGCCTCTGACTATCAGTACCACATGGTGTGACATTTTCTAAACTAACCTCCAATCTCTTTATTCATGTTTGGACAGTTCTCAGTGACAAACAAGGAGGAAGGAACAGGACATCAATCATGGTGCAGCCTTAGCACCCTAAAGATGTCTTTAGCAGGTCAATAATCTTTTCACCTTAGAAGGACTTTATCAGATCTTGTCTAAAGCTCAGATAAAAGCTCTGCATTAAGTACTTGGAACAATTGACATAGTCTCTCCATCACACAAAGCGGTTTTCTTCCTGAGGGTGCAATCCTCAAGGTCACCGTCTGTACAGCCTTCCAGCAGGACAAAGAAGCATTACCTCTGGCCAAACAAGCTGTCAACACAAACTTTGTCAGGGCTCTGATAAAGAAACTGGCAGACAGCGATAATAAGGTCTAATTTCCCCTGCTCCCCAGGGAAGGAACTCGGTTTCAAACCCGTCCAGACCGAAGCCCTGGCATTCGTGCACAAAGGAGAAAGACTCACGGTGAATTCATCTAGAGGCTCATTGATTTCGATGTCTAATACTTCGTCATTGTACAGTGGCTCCTCCTCGGGCTCCTCCACGTACTCCAGGTGCTCATTGGTCAGCTCGGGGTCAGGGCCCCGGTACTGGCTGCCCTCCGGGTACTCGTGCACGTACAGCTCGGACACAGTGCTCTTGTGGAAAACCAATTCGTCCTCCCCCTGTTCATACTCGGACTCCTGCTCTCCAGATTGATCATGTGTGGTGTCGGACAGCTCAAACGATGTGACCAGGCCAGAGGTGGCATTAAGAGCAATCGAGACACTCTGAGAACTAAGAGGACAAACAAGGAAAAGGGGGCCCAGTTAGCATGGAGCTCACAGCGGGGTGTTCAAAAAATAACTGCTGCAAAGACACCTGACACAGAGGGGAGAGCATCTCCAGCCACCGTAGGAATAGACACTCCGTAGACAGGGCTCCGGCTTGGGTTTCTATTACTCAAGCAAACTACCAATTTCTACTTAAAAACAATCTAGTGCAGGGATCTCAAACTCGTGGCCCTCGAGTTATTGCGGCCCTCCGAGTTGTTGCGGCCCTCTGTACAACATTTTGTGACCCGCGGCTGGCTTTTGAATATCATAGTATTTGCGATTATTCGCTTACCAAATAAAAATCGCATTTTTGAAGGCTGACCACGGGCCACAAAATGTTGTACGGAGGGCGCAACAACTCGTGGGCCGCAAGTTTGAGACCCCTGGTCCAGAGTCACTTGAAAGTTTCAATGTCCACAGTAAAATATACACAAGGTTTTTTTGGTTTTTGGGCCACACTCGGCGGTGCTCAGGAGTTACTCCTGGCTATCTGCTCAGAAATAGCTCCTGGCAGGCACGGGGGACCATAGGGGACACCGGGATTCGAACCAACCACCTTTGGTCCTGGATCAGCTGCTTGCAAGGCAAACACCGCTGTGCTATCTCTCCGGGCCCAACATACACAAGGTTTAACTTTTTTCACAAGCTGTAGCATCTGATGAAAACAAGTGGGTTTTTAAGCCCAAGAAATTATATCCTACTCATTAAGTCACAAGTTTCAAGAATTTGACAAGGGCCAGGGAGACAGGACAGTTCATAAGGCACTGATCTTGCATGAACCCATACATAGGTTGGATCCACACAAGTGGTCTGGGTCTCACCAACAGTGATCCCTGAGCATAGCTGAGTATGGTCCAAGCAATCCCCACCCACCCCCAAAGTATTAAACACAGGCAAGATTTGGCTAATACATTCTATGGTCACATATTTTATCAAATCATATATCAGTCTAATGCCACATGGTCTAAAGACATAATGTAGCTTAAAAAATATTCTAAAGATGGTGCCGGAGGGATGGCATAGCGGTAGAGCATTTGCCTTGCACTCAACTGACCCAGAATGGACCAAGATTCAAGCCCTCCAGTAATTCGATCCCCCAAGCATCCCATATGGTCCCCCAAGCCAGGAGATTTCTGAGCACGTAGCCAGGAATGACCTGAGCATCACCAGGTATAGCACAAAAAAACAAGCAAACAAAAATTCTAAAGATTCTTGAGTAAACATACCTAACCACAGTACAATAAAGGGATCAGGGCCAGAGCAATAGCACAGCAGTAGGGCTACCTTGCATACAGCTGACAGCAATGGACCTGAGTTCGATCCTCAGCATCCCACATGGTCCCCCAAGCCTACCAGAAGTGACTTCTAAGAGCAGAGCCAGGAATAACCCCTGAGTGCCACTGGGTGTTACCTAACCCCCCTAAAAAAGGTGGGGGGATCAAAGATTGGAATGGAGAAGCTTCAGTATATTACCAAATGTATTCATCAAAAGCTGGGTTTTGCATATACAAAAATGTTAGAAAATGGCCCAAAAGTTCAATAAAAGACCATATTTGCGGGATCAGAGAGATAGCACAGCAGTAGGGCATCTGCCTTGCAAGCAGCCAAAAGGTCGTTTGAATCCCAGCATCCCATATGGTCCCCCGTGCCTGCCAGAAAGTCAGAAGTAACCCTGAGCACCACCAGATGTGAACCCCCCTACCCAAAAAAAAAGATCATATTTGCTTATCATAGTTATGTGTAGATAGAAGTATTAGTATTCCTATAGTCTCACAATGTCCCCCACCCCGACTCAGTCACAGCCACAGAGAAGAGAATCCTTCCTCTTGCT
>PVKC010018386.1:0-19670 GCA_004027635.1 Crocidura indochinensis
CTTTGTATAGGTCCTTCACATTTTTAGTCAAGTTGATTCCAAGATATTTGAGTTTGTGTGGCACTATTGTGAATGGGGTTGTTTTCTTAATGTCCATTTCTTCCTTATTACTATTGGTGTATAGAAAGGCCATTGATTTTTGTGTGTTAATTTTGTAGCCTGCCACCTTGCTATATGAGTCTATTGTTTCTAGAAGCTTCAAAAGCATATTTTTATATTTATTTTATATCTACTGATAATTTTTCAGCTTCTCTATAACAATGTCACATGTTCATATAGAAATGGGTTTAACTGGAGCTGGCGTGATACCGCAGTGGTAGGGCCTTTGCCTTGCACGCAGCTGACCCAGGGTGGACTTGGGTTCTATTCCCTGTGTCCATATGTTCCCCAAGCCAGGGGAGATTTCTGAGCACATAGCCGGGAGCAAGCCTTGAGCATCACCAGGTGTGACACAAAAACAAAAACCAACAACAACAAAAATAAATGTGCTTAATTAATTTTAGTGACAATATAATCTTAAAATCAGAGGGTGGCAAATATCTTCTTGCTCATTTTGTAATTCTGAAAGAAGAAGTTGAACCAAACATCCATAATTGATTGTTAACTGACAGCCAAGTTTACATATTGTGAGATTGGTTGACACTTCTTCCTGGGACTATTGATTATTGTAGTGTTGGCATTTTACTAAAAGATCTTGTACGCACAGTCACTTAACCTGATTCTTCTTTGCAGTATGCGGGTCAGGAAATCGGACTTCATCTAATTGAACAGCATTTTTTTTAAAACTGAAACCCAACTACATGTTGGGTTTTTAATCACAGTGCTTAAACAAAGACACTATTATGAGAAAAGAAACTTAAAAAAATCTTCAGTCCATTTTCTTTTTTTTTTTTTTTTTTTTTTTTGTGAGGGGGAGGGGGTTTGGGTCACACCCAGCAGCGCTCAGGGCTTACTCCTGGCTCCAAGCTCAGAAATCGCTCCTGACAGGCTCAGGGGACAATATGGGATGCTGAGATTCGAACCACCGTCCTTCTGCATGCAAGGCAAAAGCCTTACCTCCATGCTCTCTCTCTGGCCCCAGTCTATTTTCTTTTATTTTTCTTCTCTTCTTTTTCTTCTTTCCTTCTACTCTTCTTCTTTCTTATTCTTCTTCCCCCTCTTCTTCCTCCTCCTCTTCTACTTCTTCCTCATTTTCTTTCTCTTCTTCATTTTCTTCCTCTTCTTTCTTTTATTCCTCTTTTCTTATTTTTTTGGAGGGGGGCACACCCAGCAGCATTCAGACTTTACTCCTGGCTCTGTGCTCAGAAATTGCTCTTGGCAAGCCTGGGGACCATATGGGATGCTGGGATTCTGAAACAACATTGATCCTGAGTTGACTGCTTGCAGGGCAAACGCCCTACTGCTGTGCTATCTCTCCGGCCTCTTTTCTTTTCTTCTCTTCTATTCCTTTTTCCTCTTTCTCCTTTTCTTCCTCTTCTTTTTTCTTCTTCCTCTTCCTACTCCTCTTCTTTTACTTCTTTATCTTCTTCTTTTTTTATTTTTATTCTTCTTTCCCTTCTTTCTCTTCTTCATCTTCTTACTCCTCTTCCTCTTCTCACACTTCCTCCAACTCTTCATCTTAACATTCTTTTCCTGGGTCTCTGGGACTCAATGATTCCTATGTTGCTTTCATTGAGTTCATCAAAGACTTCTATTCTCATATGCTCACATTTTTTGAGTAGTTTATTCATTGTCTGATCATTTGCCTTAAGGTTATTTTCCAATCTCTTCTGCTGTATGGAGTTATTCTGCATTTCATCATTTCATCCTCTGGCTCAATAACCCTGTCCTCCACTGTTGTCACTCCACTGGAGAGGCTTTTCATTGAGGTCTTCATTTCATCTACCGAGTTTTTCAAGTCTGTTATTTCAGTTTGGAGTTCTATCATTTTGTTCTGTTCAGCTTGATTTATGCTTACTTTGAGTTCTTTGAGCGTCCTCTATATTAATACTCTAACCTCTTTATCTGAGCGGCTTTTCAGGTCATCTTCATTCTCTATGTGTGGTGTTGTCTTGCATGGTTTCCCCATTGCAACACTTGTATAGTGGTTTTTACTGTGTGCTGTGCTGGGGTCTGTGGGTTAGAAGCTGCTCGCAGCCGCAAGTGCTTCTCTGTCTCCACGTTATTGGGTGGGGCCCTTGCCGGGTTTGGGCCCTGGAGATTGGCTGTCTTGTGCAGAAAAGCAGACAGAGAGCAAGGCAGCAGTCCTTTATAATGGCTCTCCTGTGCCCAAACACAGGGCAGGAATCAGCACCCACCTTATTGGGTGGGGCCCATGCCAGGTTTCGGCCCTGGAGATTGTGTTCAATGTCATCTTCTTGGCTGTCTTGAGCAGAGAAGCAGCAGTGCTTTAATTTCTGTACTGTATCTCTGACTTTTCTTTTGGTGTAGGGTTTAAATAATAAATCTTCTCTTTTCTTCTTTAGCAGTTGTTTTTCTAAAACCATTTGATATGGAGATTTCTTTTTTTCATTATGTGGTAAGTCATAGATTAGATGTCCATGTAATATGTGGATTTATTTCTGGACTCTTCTTTTTTTCTTTCTCCTATTGGGAATTTGGGTGGTGGATTTGGGCCACACCCAGAAATGCTCAGGAATTATTCTTTGTTCTGCATTCAAAATTTACTCCTGGAGGTACTGGGGAGAACATATGGGATGCAGATAATTGACTGCAGATCTGAGCAGGCAAGACAAATGCTCTTCAGCTTTATTATAGCTCCAGTCCTCAACATTCTCTTTTCAATTCCATTGGTATATATGCCTGCTTTTGTTCCAATGACACAATATTTCAGTTACTATTGCTTTATATTAAAATTTAAAGACTGGACATATTAGCCTTCATTTTCTCTTTTTTTCCTCTTAGAATTCCTTTGTCTAGTATGAATATTTTTTTTTTATTTATGGGTCACACCTGGCAGCGCTCAGGAGCTACTCCTGGCTCTGTGCTCAGAAATTGCCCCTGGCAGGCTCGGGGACCATATGGAATGCCGGGATTTGAACCACCAACCTTCTGCATGCAAGGCAGACACTTAACCACCATGCTATCTCTCTGGCCCCTAGTATGAATTTTTTGTGTATTCAATTTATATATATATATATATATATATATGAAATCATACGTGATCACCCATTTTCCTCTTGTGAAGAATATTTCCCCCACTAGAGTTGCTGAGACACAAGATGTCTGCAGCATATGTATGTATGTGTGCATATATATATATATATATATATATATTAGAAATTTTTGTTCTATTTTCTTGAAAAATTCATTATTATTTTGATATTTTTGGTCAATGGTCATTTTAATGTTTCTTCTTCTTACTCATCCACACAAAACAGTGTATCTTGGCTGGGGGGACTTGGTAGTACTCAGGGATTACTCCTGGCTTTGCACTCAGAAATTGCTCCTGGTGAGCTCGGGGGAGGATATGGAGCATATGGGATTCTGATTAAACTTAAACTAAACCCAGGATGTCAGTGTACAAGGCAAACATCCTTTATGGTGTGCTATAGCCTGGACCCCCCTATTTCTTTTTAATCATGATTTAGCATCTTCAGTGTCTAGCTTTTTCAGCACTTTGTTTAGGATTAATCTCAGGTATTTTATTATTTTTGCCATTTTAATAATATTTTAAAATATTTTACTTTCTTTTAATCACCAATAGAGGTGAAACAGATTTATGTGAATTGCGTGGTCAATCTAGACAAAATCACATTGCTATATGTAGTTTTAAAATAAATTTTAGATCAATAGTATACTTATACTGATATTAAATTCAGATCAAAAGCACTATAGAAATTGTGGTCAGATTTTTTTGATAAATCATAAATTTCTTATGCAAGCGAAGGGTCTTTTTATCTTTATATATCTGTTTGAATAAAAAAATTAATTCTATTAGTATTGCATAAATCTGAATCTCTTCAAAAGCTATACAAACATGCTTGTAAACTTTTAATTCTGAGTAATATAGTGTTGCTTTATAATATTTGCTTTAACAATTTTTTTTTGTTTGTTTTAGGCCATATCTGGTGACGCTCAGGGGTTACTCCTGGCTATGTGCTCAGAAATTGCTCCTGGCTTGGGGAATCATATGGAACACTAGGGATTGAATTCAGGTCCATCTTGGGTCAGCCATATGCAAGGCAAACGCCTATCACTGCGCCATAGCTCTGGCCCCTATTTTAACTATTTTTTTATTGTTCTGTTTTGTTTTGATTGGGGTCATTCTGAGTAGTGATTAGAGTTTACTCCCAGGTTGGTAGTTGATCTCACTCCTAGGTGCGCTTGGGGACAATGTTATGTTAGGGAAAACATCTGGATCCCTTGCAAGCAAATCCAGGTTTTATTGCTGGGACATAAGCTACTTTTATATCACTAAAAATATTTCCTATAAAATCAAAATTCTAAGAATTCCTTTAGACAAAAAGAAAACATATATGAAAAGTATTAAAGAGGGGCCAGAAAGATAGCATGGAGGTAAGGCATTTGCCTGTCATGCAGAAGGTCATCAGTTCGAATCCCGGCATCCCATCTGGTCCCCGTGCCTGCCAGGAGCAATTTCTGAGCATGGAGCCAGGAATAACCCCTGAGCACTGCTGGGTGTGACCCAAAACCAAAAAAAAGAAAAGAAAAGAAAAGAAAAGTATTATAGAATACCTAAGGAACTCCTATTAAAAATTTCTTCATTATAAAAATGGAAACACATAAATTAGGTTTTATTTGACTAAGTTAAAACTTCATGGGAAGAGTTGTCACACACGGAGAAATCTTTCACATTCTAAATATGTGTGATTATCAATAGGCATTCTAAAAGTGTGGAAAATGTCCCAAAAGTGATGTAAGCTCGTGAATTTTGGTTACTGTTATAAAATATGACACAGAATTTGAGCCAAGTTCTTTACCAGTTGCCTATTAATATCTTCATAAACATTGTAATTTAGAGAAAATATGATTTACTTTAATCATATTGTATTTAGAAGAAATCACAGAAAATAACTTTGAGAAGCTTTCTAGGATACAGGTTTATACTGGAACTAAGAATTATAAAGTTGCAAAGTTTATGAGAAAACTGAAGTCTTTAACATTCCAGATTAAGATGGACTGAGATTCTACATGGGCCTCAATGAATGGATGGAGCATGAATGTAATTTTTAATGATTTTTTTTGTCTGAAATTTGTTTTCTTTTCCCAGATACAAAAGATTTCCTCCTTTTTGGAACATGACTTACAGAATCTGATATATTTTTTATTAGTAAAATGAAAATGTTTATTTTTTCTCAGACCAACATGTTAACATTTTAAATAAAGTATTTTTGTTTCTTAAGACAGTATATTTGCTTGCATAAATGTAGGAAGAAATCTTTTGTTAAAGATTTTCCCTGTTGAAGGGGCACTTCACACCATGAGCACTTGTCATGGGGACTCGACTTAGATAGCACTTGATCGGACAGCGACCGTCCAATCCTGAACTCCAGATCTCAACCTTAGAACTGACACAGTTCCCTGCACCAGTACCAGGAATCAAATTCCCCCTGGGGAGTCCCTAATATTGCTCCAATATCAACCTACGCCAGGCTAGATGCATACAACATCCTGACGATGAGGAAACAGCAACAATTTGATCTAAGGATAGGTTCCCCAACCTCATCACCTAACAGTGAAATGAAATGAGAATACACTCCATCCTTTGTCCTGTGCAGAAAACCAAGATCACTAATTACAGAAGACTGACTGCAACAACCATGACTGAACAGAACTTTTGGAACCACAAAGAAAGACTGTCAGAGACTTTGTCCTAAGACCTATGCAAAAACCAGTATCTCTAATTACAAAAGACTGACCTTGACAACCACAACTGAGCAGAACATTTCCCGGCACCATAAAAAGACCTCGGGGGTTGACAGTGAACATGGCCAAAACCCATAGTTGTTCCCATGACAGTATGCTTCAAGTTTGGAGAAACTCTATCTCTTAGGCCAGTGGTCGGCAACCTTTTTTTTCAACTGAGCCAAATCTTGCCAAAACCACGATTGAAATTTATTTTGAGAGCCACATTTTTTCTTATTTGTTTGTTTGTTTTTTGCAGCACTTAGGTGTTCTGACTCTATTCTCAGAAATAGCTCCTGGCAGGCTCAGGGGACCATATGGGATGCCAGGAATCGAACCACCAACCTTCTGCATGAGAAGCAAATGCCTTACCTCCATGCTGTTTCTCTGGCCCTGAGAGCCACTTTTTAAACCGAAAATATATAGGATGGTATACTGTTTTTAGTTTTAATAAGTTTTTTGGGTTTTGTTTTTTTTTTTTTTTTTTTTTTTTGGTTTTTGGGCCACACCCAGTGACGCTCAGGGGTTACTTCTGGCTATGCGCTCAGAAATTGCCCCTGGCCTGGGGGACCATATGGGGCATGGGGGATCAACAGCAGTCCATCCAAGGCTAGCACAGTAAGGCAGGCACCTTACCTCCAGCGCCACCATCCGGTCCCAATTTCAATAAGTTTTTATTGAGATTAGTCTGCATGCAAGTATCCACATGGGTCTGAGGATACAAATAACACAACTATTAAAACAAAAACTTTAGAATGATGTTATTTATCGATAATGTTAAATTCCATAAAATTTGCCTTACACTGTAGAGAAAATTACATTCTGACAATGACTGACAAAGTCACACACACTAATGTGAACATTGACCTTGCATTTCCTTGGATAGTTTGAGTAAGTCAGGTTTATATGTTGTTGTTTTTAATTTTAGGCACGATTCCAGGTTCTCATCGATGAGATTTCTCAATTTACTCTTATAAGATTCATGCTTGAAAATGATTGTTTGTGGGGCCCGGGAGATAGCATGGAGGTAAGGCGTTTGCCTTTCATGCAAAAGGTCATCGGTTCGAATCCCGGTGCCCCATATGGTCCCCCGGTGCCTGTCAGGAGCAATTTCTGAGCATGGAGCCAGGAGTAACCCCTGAGCACTGCCGGGTGTGACCCAAAAACCAAAAAAAAAAAAAAAGAAAGAAAATGATTGTTTGCATACATATGTAAACCTGAACAAGGAAAGAACAGTTGATTATATGAGTCAGGAATACTATTCCAGGTGTTAAAAATCAACATATCTTCCTTCTCCAGATCTTTCAAAGCAGACAACTTGTGCTGTGAACTAAATTCACATTTGTGTTTCTCCAATCTTTCTAAATTAACACAAAGAAGTTCAAATTTCGAGCTCCACAGTTCTTTGTTTTTTTTTTTTAATCCAGAAATTGTATTTCAAAGTTGCCAATGTCAATATTAAAGTGAGAAAAATTTAATTCTGTTACAGTGGCATCCAGAGGTTTTTAACACAGGTCAACGTGGCTTTACTGTTTCTGAAATCATGAAAGCTCTTGATAAAAGCTTCCCTCATATTTAAAAATACTGTTTTAAAATAGGTAATGTCAATATCAGAATTATTTTCTTGGTGATGTTTCAACAGGCTTGGAAAGTGAATGAAGTTTCTCTGTCAAAATCTTGAAAAAAAAAAAACAGATAGTTTCCAAACAAAATAACTTCTTCTAAAATCGAAGAAATTGTGCTTCCTTTCCCCTGTAGTTTATGATTAAGCTGATTTAGGTGTGAAGTAACATCCACCATGAAATACAGTTTTTGAGTCCACTGATAGTTTGTTAATTCTGGATAGTGAACACCCTTCTCAAGTGAAAATACTTTTATTTCTGATAATAAAGAAGCAAAACGTTCCAAAACGTTTTCTCTTGATAACCAACTTGTGATGAAAATTTGAAACCCTACAATATGGAGATGAAACAGTTAAAAGAGAAAAACTTTTTAACAATCTTTAAAAGCAAGAACAGTGTTCCAGAGAAAACTATTGATTTCACTGAAAGGAAAAAAAAAAATCTAATGACACTTTAGTGTGTGCTGCAAGAAACCAAACTAAAATACTCACAAAAACAAAAACAGCACTTTGTTAAAGGCATATGATATCAGATCATAAAAGAATTGATAGAGTGCCTGAAACATTTTAAAAATAATTTTTATTAAAGCATATTTGTTACAAAATTATTCATACTTGTGTTTCAATCATAGAATGTACACCGCCCTTCACCAGTGCACTTTCCCCACCAACAATGTCCCTTGTTTCCTTCCCCTTCACCCTCCTCTGCCTCTGTCGGGGCAGGTATTTTGCTTTTTACTATCTCTCTTTTCCTTTATGACATGAGGTTTGCAAAATTTCCTTTATGACACCGTGGTTTGCAATATTGTTAATTAAAGGGTATCATGTTTTCCGCTTATCCATTTTCAGCATCCAGTTCTTGTACAGAGTGACAAGTTACAACTATCAATGTCATAATGTACCTTTCTCTATTCTAATTAAACTCACCACTTTTTATGGCAAGCTTCCTATCATGGACTAGTCCTCCTGTCTCTCATCCCTATTTTCTCTAGATATTATTAACATATTGACATTTATTATTTTTATATGGCACAAATGATTATTCTGTGTCTACACCTTTCCTTCTGACTCATTTCACTCAGAATAATAATCTGATGTGTTGATGTATGTACAGGTAGATGCACTGTGCATGGCTCAGTGTTTTTGTGTAGTCACAAGAAACAGAAGTTGCACACCCATACCATACCATACCATACCATACCATACCATACCATACCATACCATACCATACTATACCATACTATATACACTCATTGTATGATAGACTGGATTCAAAAAAACTTCTTGCTGAACTAAACTCTGTGACAGATGACACAGTAAAGATAATTTGTGAAATTCACAATTGTGATCAAATCCAGGCTATTCACACCCTGGGTGAGAGTACGGATGCCCAGCACTAGCATCTTTTCCATGAAGAAGAAGTGAAGTGGCTGTTCAGGGGAAGGGTGCTCTCTCGCCTTGTTGGCAAATGGGAAGAAGTAGTGTAGTTCCTGTGAGAGCAGAACTCTGACTTTGTACAGCCCCAATTGGACAAGGAATGGGTAGCTAAGCTTCTGTAATACATTGCAGACATTGTTAATTTTCTCTATGAACTTAATATTTCTCTGGAGGGGAGTTTCACAAGTAGTTTTTACAGTGAGACATAAGATGGATATGTTCAAAAAAGAATCTGATTCTGGGATAGCTGTATCTGAGAAGGAGATATTGAAATGTTTTCACTCTTGCAAAAAATTTCTGATTGTCACTTATATTATGCAGAAAGTCATAATCAATATGAAAAACAGCATTTAAGGGCATTAGCTCACAACTTTAATCATGAGTACTCTGAACATGAGAATTCTCTGGGTTGAGAATTCTTTCATGAAAGATGCCCACTCTTGAGCAAAATAAAATACATGTTTTAAGATCACTCCAGGCACTGTATTTCTAAACCCCACCCAATCTGGTCTGAAGAAGCAGGGTATCAGGAAGAAATAATAAACCAAGCTAGATAGGAAAGGATGATCATGGAGTCCATGGCCTTTTATGTACTCTCTGCTTTGAGCCCAAAAAGCTAGAACACCTCTTTCTTTATTAAAACCAAGTCCTAATACCAGGAGGCTTCAGGTCAAGAGAGAGACAAAAGTATATATTCAGTGGGCTTTTACATATCAAAGGAAGTGGTTTAAGAAAGGATGACGTAGGGGGAACTTCTTTGTTTGGGGTGATACTGTGTATCATCTTACACTCTTGGAACCCACTGCGGGGGTGGGGGGGTGGAGGGGGTGGGGGGCTGGGGGGTGCTGCACACAGGGCGCATACTGACAGGAGCAGAGTTCTGACTCCTGGAGCAGCTGCCAGGCACACAGAAGAGCCAAATTAAAAGTGTAAAGAGCCACATGTGGCTTGCGAGCCACAGGTTGCCGACCACTGTCTTAGGCCAAGGGAATTTCCTTTCTAATTTCCCCCAATTACTGTGCATATGCAAAACAAAACAAAACAACACAAAAACCTTGCCAAACCAGTCCCCCCATTTTGTTAAATTTTGTTTTGTTTCTTCTTTCTTTCTTCATTTAAATTTAAATTCATAGCTTCTACACAGGATCTCACCCCCCCTTTTTTTTCTTTTTTTCTTTTTTAACAGAACCATAGAACATGAATCAGCTTGTTCTGCCTCATAAATTGAGAATGAAAAAAAAAAGTGAATGGTACCAGGGGCAAACAGTCTCATGAACATTGTGTGGAAATAAAAAGTGATCAGCCCTAAATACCCAACCCAAAGTCAAGGACAATAGAATCAAGAGACCCAAACTACAAGAGGATATAAACAAAAAGGACTTGTTACATTATCAGTCCAGGAGGCTAAGGGTGGAGACAGGAGAAGCATGCTGGGAAGAGTAGCATAGAGAGGTCAACACTGGTGCTGGGAATTGCCCTAATTTACTGTCACTATGTACCTTAAATATAACTGTGAAAGATTTATAATTCATTATCAGTCTTAATAAAAATCATTAAAAATATTTCCCTGTTGATAGACATAAAATAATCTCACTTATTTGCGGAATATAAGACAAACAAGAGATAATACAGCAATAATACCCAGAGATAATAGAGACAAAGGTCAGGAAGTCTAGCCCCAGGTAAAAAGCTCACCACAAAGAGCAGTGAGTGTAGCTAGAGTAGAGAAGGATCTACTAGGACAACGTGGAACTGGTCGCTCGGGACAAGAACTGGGCACTGAAAGAAACTAACAGGCAAGGCACCCATCCATTAATAATAGTGCAAACCACAGTGTCAAAAGGTTGAAAAAGAGAGAAAAACCATTTGCTTTCTCTAAACAAAGCAGGGGCGGGGGATGAAGAGGTGGGAGGGAAACAGGAGACACTGGTGATGGTGATGGTGATGGCAAAGGTGCACTGGTGAAACAAGATGTACCTTGTATGACTTAAACCCAACAATGAACAAATTTGTAGCCACGGTGATTAAATAAAGCAATTAAAATAAAATACAAATAAACAGAAGTTAATAGTAAATAGTAAAAAACGTTTCTCTGTACTATATTATTTATAATCTGACTACATTACTGGGGTTTCAGCTGAGATTGCCAATACTATATTGTCCTCAAGAATTAAGCTTTAGGGGCCAGGCGGTGGCGCTGGAGGTAAGGTGCCTGCCTTGCGTGTGGTAGCCTTGGACGGACCGCGGTTCGATTCCCCGGCTCCCATATGGTCCCCCAAGTCAGGAGCGACTTCTGAGCGCATAGCCAGGAGTAACCCCTGAGCGTCACTGGGTGTGGCCCCCAAAGCTCCCCCCCAAAAAAAAGAATTAAGCTTTATCTCTTAGAGTCAGTGACTAACACAATTTATTATCTTGCTCACAGATTCCAGTTTATCAGGAAGGAAATTCACAAAGAAGATAACCCTTGGAGCAAAAAGATAGAGGTAGGGTATTTCCCATGTATGCAGCTGATCAAGGAGGGACTTTGGTTCAATACCCCCTGTGTCCCATCTAGTCCTCTGAGCCAGGGGTGATTTCTGAGTGTATAGCCAGGAGTAACCCCTGAGCATCACAGGGTGTGATCCCCCATGCCCCAAAAAAGCAAAAAACTAGAATAAAATAAAGATAACCCTTGAAAAAGCATAAGAAAATTGAAAGTGAATTCAAGAAAAATATCTAGCCATGTATTCTGAGGGCACAGAGAGGATCCTATATTTTATATGTTGCAACTAAAGCACAATAAAATAGTTTAAATGCCTCTGATATTAGCAAATGCACGGACATCATTGTTTTTTGCCAAAAGGTTGTTTCACGGAAGGTATCCTAAAAAAAGAGAATCAAAGTTGCTTTGAAAAAAGATATAAGGGGGCCCGGGAGATAGCATGGAGGTAAGGCGTTTGCCTTTCATGCAAAAGGTCATCGGTTCGAATCCCGGTGCCCCATATGGTCCCCCGTGCCTGCCAGGAGCAATTTCTGAGCATGGAGCCAGGAGTAACTCCTGAGCACTGCCGGGTGTGACCCCAAAAAAAAAAAAAAAAAAGAAAAAAGATATAAGCTACTCTCCTAAGGGCTTTTCCCAATGGTACATAGAAGAGCCAGAGAAGGCAGAGCTCAAGTCTGTATTCCTATATTCTGCTTTTCTTTATTAACTCACTAATTGACCTTCCTTCCCAGTGCCCTCACTGTTTTAGCTAAAGTACATATTTATTTATTGCTTTGAAATAAAGTTTTATTCAAACATGATAGCATTCCTTTGTTTACATATTGTCAGTGGTTGCAATCACACAACAGCAGCAGAGCTGAATAGTTACGATTTCAATTCTTTTAATTGAATCACCATGAGCTAGTTAGAAAGTTGTTCACGATTGCTTCTTGTAGGTGACTCTAACTAAAAGCCTACACAAAAGTGTTTTCTCCTAACTTCCTTTTCCTCCTAACCTCTTCTTCTGGTATGTAAAAGATCATTTGGAGTACAGGACCCCCCTCCCCCCCCATTGGATGGAGTTCTGGAGAATAAAGAAAAGTGTCTGTATTTGGGCTCTGGAAATGAGCACATGGCATAAGCAGCACATGGCAGAGAAAGGCCTTGAGGTAAAGAAGTAGATGAACTCCAACGAAGCTTTAACTCACTGACTTGGTATTATTTCTCCACCACTCCCCTGCTTCATCAGACTGTCATCTAACCCCTTCTTCTGAGGAGTTAGAAACATGGTGCCTATGACAGCCTCACCCAACTTATGGATTTATTATTATATTTTTATTTTACAGATTCTCAGTCATACAATGTTTCCACAGCAATCGCTTCATTAGTGAACACTTCCTTTCACCAATGTCACTGACTTCCCTCCTGCCTTCCCCACCAGCATGCCTCTATTGCAGAGATTTTTCTTCATGCACTTTTTTTCCTCTCTCTTCACTTTTTTCATTTGAGGCACTGTGGTTTGAAATACTGTTATTGAAAGGATATCATACTTTCTTTCAGCACTCAGTTGTTGTCCAGAGTAATGACCTCTAACTATCATAGTAGTTACACTGTGGTCCTTTCTCTGCTCTAGCTGCACTAACTCCAACCCTCTTGTGGAAAGCTTCCTAAAACGGATCAATTCTCTTGGCTCTCATGTCTATTGTCTTTAGATATTCTTTCCATACTGTTTATCTTTTCAAAAACCACAAATGAGTGTGATCATCTTGTCTGTCCCTCTCCTGACTCATTTCACTCAACATAACACTCTCCAAGGTCAGAGCAGTGGTGCAGGGCTTAAGGTGTCTGTCTTGTGTGTGCTAGCCTAGGGCAGACCACAGTTCAATTCCCCAGCATCCCATATGGTCCCCTACTCTAGGAGTGATTTCTGAGTGCATAGCCAGGAATAACCCCTGAGTGTCTCTGGATGTGGCCAAAACAAAAACAAAAACAAAACAAAACACTCTCCATGTT
This sequence comes from Crocidura indochinensis, assembly GCA_004027635.1. NCBI lineage: Eukaryota > Metazoa > Chordata > Mammalia > Eulipotyphla > Soricidae > Crocidura > Crocidura indochinensis. Next base: position 13,401 of record PVKC010018386.1, read on the forward strand.
CATCCAGGTATAAGCAAATATCATGACTTCATTTTTCTAACAGCTGCATAGTATGCCATTAAGTAAATGTATCATAATTATTTTCTTAATCTATTTATCTGTTCTCAACACTTGGGCTGTTTCTTGAATCTGGCGATAGTGATTCATACACATACTGCTGTAATGTGTTGCAGATCAGCCCTGGATGGGACTGGATGACGGTGGGATGAAGGATGAGGTTTTTCTCCTCCCGAGTCTGCCACCCTGTTCAGCCGGCGGGTCTGAAGGTTCAGGATAGCGGTGGGTAGAAAACTCACAGGTAGTCAGGCTTCAGGAGATATCAACTTAATTCAGTGGATAAGGCTGAAGAAAAGGCCCTGGCCTTCCTCAGACAAGACAAGAATCAGGTACCACCTGATTCAGGGTGGGAGCTGAATATCAAGTGAGGAATAATCCAATATACTACCACCAGGTCATACCCTAGGGTGAGTACAATAATTGATTAGGGTAGGATCAGTAAGATAACAACCTTATGGAAATGTTTTCATATATAACAGTAATGAACAAAGGAGTGCAGATGCCTTTTCTGCATTGTGCTTTTGGGCCGTAGGGTGTAAGTCCCAGCAGCATCTCTGGGTTGTGTGGAAGTTCAATTTACACTTTTTTGAGGGATGTTTATATTACAAGAAGTCTGGGCCAGTCTACGTTCCTACCACCAGTAAATTAGAGTCTTTCTTCACACATTCATGTCAGCACTGACTGTTCTTGCTTTATTTGCTGTATGCAATCTCTGTAGTTTGAGATGGTAGTTAATATATTTGAAGATAGTATCTAAACCATGTTGCAAGGGGCCAGAGCAATAGTGCAGCAATAGGGTGTTTGCCTGGGACAGACCCAGGTTTGATTCCTGGCATCCCATATCATCCCCCGAGCCTGCTAGGAGTGATTTCTGAGTGCAGAGCCAGGAGTAATCCCTAAGCACCACAGGGTGAGGCCCCCAGAAAAATAATAAATTAAAATAAAAACATGTGGAAAAATATTTATCTTTGCTGGGCCTATTCAATATATACAGGATGTATACCTGTTATAAGTAAACATAAACTTTTTTTTTTTCTTTTTTGGTTTTTGGGCCACACCCAGTGATGCTCAGGGGTTACTCCTGGCTATTCGCTCAGAAGTCGCTCCTGGCAGGCACAGGGGACAATATGGGGAACCAGGGGATCGAACCACGGTCCCTCCTAGGTTAGCGAAGGCACCTTACCTCCAGCGCCACCGCCTGGCCCCCTATTTTTTTTTTCTTTTAACAATCTATCTGCTACTGGTTTTTATCATTTGTCCAGACTCTGAAAAATTCCACATAATACAGGATGATTTTCTATGCTTATGCCTTAGTGGGCACTTTCTCCTATGTATTAAATATTTTAAGAATGATATGAACATCTCCATATATTTTCATATATACACATAATTATTTCTATGGTTACCTAGAATATAAATTGTCCATTCAAAAGAAATACAAATATTAATTTACACGTTTTTTTTGTTTTTTGTTTTGTTTTGTTTTGTTTTTGGGTCACACCCGGCAGTGCTCAGGGGTTATTCCTGGCTCCATGCTCAGAAATTGCTCCTGGCAGGCACGGGGGACCATATGGGGCACCGGGATTCGAACCAATGACCTTTTGCATGAAAAGCAAACGCCTTACCTCCATGCTATCTCCCGGGCCCCTAATTTACATGTTTGAAAATACCTCCATGCCACTTAGTTCATTGTAACGACTCAGCCTTGAACTCTACTTTGTGGAAAACTGATTCTTTATTTTTCAATGGTCAATTCCTGAATGTGAAAACATATAGTGGAAAAATGACTGTTGTTTCACACATGCTTTGTAAACAATTCCACTTTTAAGGTGTTATCTTATAAAAGCACTGCTATAAAATGCCAGATCTTCTGTGAAGTGCTTGCTAATCAGCTGAGATGAGAAAATTTACTTTTAGTCTACAGTGTCTAGTCTAAGTAATAGCTGAAGTGAGCATCCAGAGTAAAATCAATAGTTATGGATTGTATCAAGATTGTACTGGAGTGTAAATTAAGAGTGTGTCTCAAGAGTTTGAGACATCTCTCCTCTCATTGAGGAAGTCCATTGACAAAGTCAGTACTTCAGGCTTCTACCATTGAAAAGGGTTTTTTTAGCAAACTGCTATAAGCAATATTATAAATGTGATCCCAGAAAAAGTCCTCTCCTGGGTTGGTACAGGGAGCCATCTATCTTGTTGCTCAGGTAGCAAGGAGACAGCTAATATGTCTGGAAGTCTTTTCTCTCCTATTGCTCTTTTCTACACTGACTATTGGCTTGAAGTCAATTGTTTTCTTTTTTGTTTTGTTTTGTTTTGTTTTTGTTTTGGGGCCACACCAGGTGATTTTCAGGGGTTATTCCTGGGTTTTCACTCAGAAACTGTTCCTGGCTTGGGGAACCATATGGGATGCTGGGAAATCAAACCATGGTCTGTCCTAGGTCAGCTGTGTTTAAGACAAATGCCTACCACTGCGCCGCTGCTCTGGTCCCATGAAGTCAACTGTTTTCTATCAACTGTTTTCTAAAGTGAAAAGTTAAGAATCCTTAATTATGGTTTTGAATTCCAACCCAAAACAACCTTGCAAATTTGATAGCAATTACCAAATATTCTTTTAAAAAGGAAGTACTACTTAACACTTTCTTGAATACTTTTTAGGCATCATTGGCTAAACCCAATAGTCTCATTAAAATAATTTTCATTTTTACCAATCTGCTTGCTTTTCCTCACTTTTTATACATTTGATTTCTTTTGGGGTGGGTGGTGCTCCTGAAGGTGGTGGTGGTGGTGAGTTGTGTAATGATGCTTAAATGACTCTTTCTAGATGTGTGTTTAGTAGTGATCCTTGGGGTTACTGGGGGTGACCATATGTAGAGTAGGTCTAAACTCTGTGGTTAACCAAAGAGGTCACAGTCAAGCAAGTACCTGATTTTACTTTCTATCTCTCAAAGTCTCTTGTTTACATTTCCTAAAGATGTTGTTCTAAAAAGACACTAAACTGGGGGCTGGAGTGGTGGTGCAAGCGATAAGGCTTGTTTATGCTAGCCTAGGATGGACTGCAACTCAATCCCCTGGCATCCCATATGGTCCCCCAAGCCAGGAGTGATTTCTGAGTGCATAGCCAGGAGTAATCCCTGAGCATCACCGGGTGTGGCTGAAAAACCAAAGGGGGAAAAAAAGACAATAAACTGTATATGTTTGTGAGCTATCTATACTTCTGTGAATTGTTTTGTGGCCCATTTCTTTTTGTTTAAAATTGGTTGTTTTTTTCTTACTGATCCATATGGGATTTAAATATTATTTGGATATCTTGATATTATTTGGATATTCCTTTGAATATTATACTGTAATAGTTTTCTCTTAGTTGACATACTTGTGACTTTTACCAGACAGATGTCTTACATGCTCTTGTGCTCATGTCATGCTAATCCCTCAATCTCTAATCACCTACAGATCCTCAACCACTCCTTAACCTTTGGTCTGTTCTTGAAAATGAGCTACTTAAGACCGCTGAAGCAGAGAGAACACGTAGAATTATGAAATTGCTCAAAAGCTTTCTGTTCAACTTGGAGTTATTTTTGCCACACTTACAAAGGAATGATCAAATTGATGTTTACATACTCACATAAAACTGAGATCCATATCCAGATTTTGGGATCAAACATATAGTACAGATGATAAAATACTTGTCTTGCTTGCATGTAACTGATAGACTTCAATCTCTAACATCATATATGATTCCCCAAGCACCACTAGGGGTCATTTCTGAGCAGAGCCAGGAATAATACCTGAACACTGCCTGATGTGGCAAAGACAAACAAACAAACCCAAATTTAAAAATCAAAACTGAACTACTTTTGATCTAATGTACTTTAAAATTAGTTCTAATAAGTGGGTACATTATCTTATCTCATGTTTCTTTAGTTTTACCATAAAAAGATTCCGGTTTTACAGGATGTATTGAGATTGGTTAACTCCTACTCAATTGACAATGACTGGGAGTTAGTTACTCCGGTGATAAGAATTGTTTGAATGTACACAACCCCTAAAGATTGAATATGTTACTTAGCAGGTGTCAGAAACATTGAGATTAAGTCAACTGCCCTACATAAATAGCAGAGCAGAGAAAGAGATAGAAATGGAGATAGTTTGGCAGAAATGATGTCTTCTTGGTGGCAACTGGATAGGAAGGAGCGTTAATATCACTTAAGAACCATGGAAACTCTGTCAGTTTTGCAAATAACGTTGCAGACTTAGGGAGGTCAGATGGGGTGAAGTATAATTCTGAAGACCATGAAAGAAAGCAAGAAATCCAGGTAAAATTAAAAAAACTTAGCAGCTTTAGTAACTTTTAGTAAAACTCAAAAAACTTAGGACTGTGAGGGTAGCCCAGATGGACAAGTTCCCTATATATCTTTTGGGAAGACCCTGATGTTTCATAACTCATCTTTAGAATGACAAAATATAGATAGGCTAAATAAATCAATGGCAATTTATAGAAAACGAAAGGAATTGTCTAAACCCTCTTGGTTTTCTGATCAGAAAATATTAAATGCTGCTTCCTGCTGCTGTAGTTAAATTTCAGACAAATTTATATAGCTCATAACACACGAAGGACTGATTCATTGACTGATTTTGAATTATATCCAAGTCTGCTACTGTACTTTCTGGGTTCATTTAACGCCACTTGAACAAAATGATCAGTGCTTAAAAGTTGGAGATATTATTTGAATATTGCTGATAATTGATTATTGAATAAACAGATACTTATAATATTTTATTAAATATTTAGTAGAGTTGTATATTAATCAGCAGATTATTTAATAATCAGACTTTAGATACTTTTAAAGCCACCCAAGCATAAGTACATAATACATTTTTGCTTGATTTAAGGGTAAGCTACTCGAACAAGGTAAGTGCAAACCACACTTTTACAAACCCTAAAGACACATCTCCTTCCTCAGATAAAAGGACTAACTGGTTCTTTTGTCCTTGAAGGGCCTAGATCAGGGCTTCTTTGACTTTCTTTCTCCTAGAACAAAAATGCCCCTGTCCCACTAGAGTGTCTCCAAAATCTCGTTGTGCCCAGCAAATGCGTTTTGCTTTCTCACCAACCAATCAGCCAGAGGGAAGAGGAGTAAGTACCTGGGCCTCCGTTTTTTTGTCTTTTTTCTTTTTTTTTTTCTCTCCAGCACCACTTTCCAAACAAATCAGGGCGGGATGGGAGGGAGTGTCTTCTTGGCAGTGGAACTTGATCTTCCCTCCCACCTTGTCCCGAAGCCACCCTTCCTGCGCCTCCCAGCCAAGCTCTGCGTCGGAAGCGCCTGGAGAGGGCGCACAGTGGGTGCCGACTCTGCCTGCAAGGTGGCGGGGTGTGCGCCCCTTCTGCCTCGGTGCCCCGCGATCTGGGAGGCTCAGATCCTCCCTCTCTGCATTGCACCTTTCCTGTGCCAAGTTGGCGGGCGGTGCTTTGGAGTCTGTTTCTCCCCACATCGCAGCCCAGGCGCTCCGTGCCAAAAGCACCGGGAGCGGGACCCGGGCGCAGCGGCCAGACTGGACGCGAACTAAGCGGATGCTCTGAGCCCCCCGTGGCTTCCCTGCCCAGCTCTCGGGGAGACGGTTTCTCTCAGAGTCCAGGGCCCCCCGCTTCCCGCCGGCCTCTGCCTTCGGAGGGAGGGCCCGATGCTGCCGGCGCGGCGGGAGAGGCAGCAGCCGAAAGGAGCGAGCGGCGCCCCGAGGACGCAGAGCAAAGGGGTTGCCGGCCCGGCCGCCGAGCCCTGGGCGCCTCTACGGTCTCCTCGTCCGGGCCTTTGGCGGGTAACGCACCCCATTTCCCGCGGGCTTTTCTGGGGGGGTTGCAAGGCGCTCATGCTTGGGTTGTGTTGGATGTGAGATGAGTTGGGGAGGCCTGCGGGCTTCTGGGGGTTGTTCAGGGAGGAATTCTGCTAGCTTGCCCCCAGCCTATGCCCCCCAATTGCTGTCTCTTCTTGCTTTCACCTTCCAGTCCCCCGGATAGTTGCATTCACTCCTCCTATCCAGGGTTAGGTAACCTGGGAGGTTTGCAGGGCGCTTGTGCTTGTGTGTGTTGTGCTTGTGTGTGTTGGATGTGAGATGAGTTGGGGAGGCCTGCGGGCTTCTGGGGGTTGTTCAGGGAGGAATTCTGCTAGTTTGCCCCCAGCCTATGCCCCCAATTGCTGTATCTTCTTGCTTTCACCTTCC
>PVKC010018387.1:0-19665 GCA_004027635.1 Crocidura indochinensis
AGATGGAGCACATACTTCACAGCAGTGGGATTTGGTTCTATCTCCAATGCTTCATGGCCCCCTAAGCACTGTCAGGAGTGGACCACTCCTTACTTCCTAGCACAGAACTGGGAATAGTCTCTGAACACTTTCAGGTGTGGCTTCAAAACAACAGAATGATGAAGAATCTTGATATGTTTGTTGAAAAAGATTTGTGTTAAGGAAAAATAGCAACTAACCAGAAAGATCCTTACATATTCATGTGTTCATAGATTTCACTAAGTATCCACAGTATGTAGAACACATTTGACATAATTTGTATCATATTGTCCTCAGAGATCATGGTGAGCAGTGAGCGGGGTTAAATTTAGAAAAGTCAGAACCAGAGCAGTGGTGCTAGTCCTAAGGTGTCTGCCTTGTGCATGCTAGCCTAGCATGGACAGTGGTTCAATCCCCCACTGTCCCATATGATCCCCAAACCAGGAGCAATTTCTGAACTCATAGCCAGGAGTAACCCTTGAGTGTCACCAGGTATGGCAAAAAAAATTAGCAAAACATTTTTGGTTAACAATCCTATCCATAGTGTAATACTATAGTTGAGTAATAGTGAAATACTATTGAGAAAAAATTGGGTGAAAGGAAGAAGTGATGAAAGGTACCATGCTTATATTCTGCCCTCAACCATTGTTTAGCCTCAAAAAGTCACCTTTTCCTTTCTAAACTTCTGTTCCTTCTTTGGTAAAATGACAACTACCTTACTTCCCAAATTGGGAAACCCTTAAAATATATGGAGATAATGCAGGCAGAAGTAATTGGTAACTAAAAAGTACTTTACAAATTCAAACTTTCTTGATGTTGTTTTAATGTTTAACTAAAAAAGGAGATTACCACACAATTTGTAGAATGGGATCACGATGTTTGCATCTGTGCTTATTCAAACTTTACTATTTGTTTAATTTTCAAAACAAAGGACCCTATTTTTAAAGCTGTATTTTTCTTTTTTTGCTATAAAGATCACCTCCATTTTCCTTAGTAGGTAAATTATAATCTCGGAGCTACTTCTAGATTTTTCTCTACCTCCATCCTTAAAGTTACTAAATCCTGTGACTTTCTCCTTTACATCCCTGAAAATTCATTCTCTGATATTTTTTTCTCATAAATGCTGTTACAGTTTGAGCCTTAGAATGTCAAACTTGAGACACAAAGCAAAAGTTTACCTGTCTTAAATTTTCTTTTTTGTTTTGTTTTGGTTTTTTTTGTTTTGTTTTGTTTTGTTTTTTTGGGTCAACCCGGCAGCGCTCAGAGGTCACTCCTGGCCCCGTGCTCAGAAATTGCTCCTGGCAGGCACGGGGGACCATATGGGGCACCAGGATTCGATGACCTTTTGCATGAAAGGCAAATGCCTTACCTCCATGCTATCTCCCGGGCCCCTGTCTTAAATTTTCTTTTCCATTTTCTTTCTCCTGTGTACTACCATCAAATTGATCTTGATTAATGACTGCATTCATTGTCACAAGCCAACATTTTCAAAAGATGCCCCCACTCTCTATGTTAAATAAAATTGAGTCTAGCTTCAACCTGCCATTCCAGTCATGGTCACAGGCAATTGTTACCTATAAACTTGCTGTACCACCTTTTCTTGTTTCTAAGCATATATTTTTGTGATTTTCATTGTCCTGGTTCCTTCCTTTTCAAATCATGACCCATTTTCCATGTCCTGCTGAAATGCATCATCCGGTGAACCCAGCCTGAGTCTTTCTATCTCAAAAAGATCTAATTACATGAAAGAATTCTATTTAGTATAAATAATTAATTATCTAATAAACAACATGGATTATCATAAATGCATAACCCCTTATTTTTGTATGTGTAGTACAATCAACTTAGGTTATGTTACTTATCATTTATTACATGGCTTGTATAGTAATATGCTTATTCATTTTGTTGGGTTATATCTGAAACAGGAAGGAATTTTATCCTCCATTTAGTTCCCCATAAAATAGATTTGCATGGCTGATTCCTGGGGTACATAGAAAAGATTTTTGGATTCCATCCCCAGAAATGTACTATGATCCAGGTGGGCTCCCAAGATCTATACTCCCAGTAAGTTCCAAGTGATATTGTTGCTGTTGGATGACTATGCATCCATCTCCCCCAGAATCTGAGCATTAAAGCAAATATATGTGCATGGGTACACAGGGGTGCCCTTTTAAAAAATCTTTTCTACTATGTCAAGCTCACATTCTTTTACTTCTTCCTTTTAGATTGATTTTGAAGATGTGATTGCAGAACCAGAAGGAACACACAGTTTTGATGGCATCTGGAAGGCCAGTTTCACCACCTTCACTGTGACCAAATACTGGTTTTACCGCTTGCTGTCTACCATCTTTGGCATCCCAATGGCGCTCATCTGGGGCCTTTACTTTGCCATTCTCTCTTTTCTGCATATCTGGGCAGTTGTGCCATGTATTAAGAGTTTCCTGATTGAGATTCAGTGCATCAGCCGTGTCTATTCCATCTACATCCACACCTTCTGTGATCCACTCTTTGAGGCTATTGGCAAAATATTCAGCAATATCCGCATCAACTTGCAGAAAGAGATATAAAGGACATTTTAAGCTTAGAAGTATACCTTATTCTTTATCTTTTTAATTCTCTTGGTGCCAATTTCAAGTTTTAGTTGCTAGGATAGCAACGATATATGAATGAATTTTGTTGGTTGAGAACAAAGAAATCACTCTGTTTTCATAATAGTATTTGTCTTTTCTGAGCTAGTTCATCAGATTGGTTTGTTTTTTTTTTTTTGGTGGTCTTACTTTTTTAATTCATTAAAAATGTTTTCCTTGTATTTTTATTTGCATGTGGATCATTTTTTGCTGAGATGTGAAGATATTATTAAAAGATAATTAAAAGAAATATTAAGAACTGAGGATGGGGGGATAACAAGAGCCGACAACTTCAACTACCTACTTTAAAATGTTGATCATTTTATAGTAAGGGAAGAATCCCAGGCTGTAGCCACTGTGTGTACAGGTACATGGGCAAGCTGTAAGCATACTTTCTCCCTACTATCTGAAGAATTAAATTGAATCACTGCCATTCACTTTTTTAACCCAATAGATCTAGTACTTCTTATCAAGTTAGAAAGTGGTTATTTGCATTCACGTGATCTGACTAATGCCTTACCCTTCTTGAGATTCTTGAGATTTTTAACTTGTGATACTTTCTGTGCCTGAATATTTGTTATAGAGATCATGAGACCTAAGTGCCTTCCTGTGATTCAAGTTTTTTTTTTTTAAGAGGGTCCAATATATTAGGTCAGCTTCCTTCTCCCCAAGTCCAGAAGTAAAGATCCATATATCACCTAGTTCTTCCACTCTGTTCTGACTCAGAGACCCAGAGTCAAATGAAGTTCATATCTGCACTTGACCACACAGCATTTTCATTCATATTGAAGATGGTCAACAGCAGCCCCGTGAAACGAATTAAGGTGGATGAATGAGATTGGCTGGCGGTTGTGCAAGTCAGCGGACTGCCTCTCTTCTGCTGCGTGGCGTCAGCAGGTCTATTTAGCTTCATTTGTTTTCAATAGTTATTAAGCTTTCCTGACTCCAAGCTAATCCATCACTGGGGTAGTTTAAAGGCTGAATGCTGTGTTCCCTTTTCAGCTGATCTGTGGGCCTCCAGGGAAGGGCTGATAAAACGGAGGCCATTGTGTGAACCTGTCAGAAACGTGGCAAACGTGACCCTTTCAAAGGCGAGCACTTGTAGCCTTCTGTTCTGCTGTGACAACTCGCCCCCTCATGATGCCAGGAGCTTTGGACCTAAGGCAAGCAGCACTTTTGTTAGAAAGATGGGAAGGATGCAATCATAAAAGATTGAGGTGATTTTGCTGGAATCAGTTGAAATCAAACTCACACTGAGGAATTTTTACCTGTAAACCTGAGTCATAGAGAAAGCTGCCTGGTACATCCAAAAGCTTTTAATTCTTCCTGCTCATATTAAGAGTCTGCCATTAAGCGTTTTATTTTTTTAACCTTTTTATGCTTATCTATTTTCATATACTTATTGGACTTCTTAATTTTTAGCCTCTCTTTCTTCCACTTTTTACTAAAACTTTGAGTATCAACTTACCTACTTAAAGCAGACACTGGCGTGGACATAGTTTAACTCAAACTGTGTGCATAACTGAACATGTACTATACTGCATATTTTTAAGTGTAAAGATATTTTTATCTTTATAGGAAGAAAATCAATTGGAAAATTGCTTAGTGATTTAGTCTGTAAAATTTGTATCTCAAGACATGTCTGTTCTCATAGATGCTTAGTCCCTCCCCTCATGCAAATAAGTTGTCCAAAAGATTACTGAAATTTTACATGCTTACTGATATATTTTACACATTTTTATCCTGCATGTCCTATAACAATTAAAAGTCTACACAATAAAAATGTTTAACAGTTTATTTGTCAGCTTTATTTATTTTTATCAAATAAAGTATGATGTGTCATTCTTGAGGGGGTGGAATGTGTGTCTGTGTGTGATGAGTACATGCATTTTGTATTTTTATTTGTAGTGGGTTTTGTAGGAGAAAGTTATATCAATAATTTCAATCATTACAAATAATTTAAGAGAAAGACTTCTTTCAAGAACAGTACCATTAGGACTTCAGATGAAAATTAATTAGTTGGGGCCAGAGTTGTAGCACAGATGTAGGGCATTTGCCTTGCACATGGATGACCCAGGATGGATAGGGTTCGATCCCTGGCATCCCATATAGTCCCCCGAGCCAGGAATAATTTCTAAGTGCAGAGCCAGGAGTAACCCCTAAGCACTGCTGGGTATGACTCAAAAGCAAACAAAAAGATTAATTAGTAGGGGCTGAAGAGATAATAGGATGGGTAAGGTTTACCTTGCAAGCAGCTGACTTGGGTTTGATCCCCTGGTACCACCAGAAGTGATCCCTCTGTTCAGTGCCAAGAGTAGGACCTAATCATAGCTAGGTGTGGGCCCCAAACAACAAAATAAGAATATAAAAGCTATCTAAGGAGGATCGTGTATGTAACTCACCGGTAAGAACATTTGTTTAGCATATGTGAGATCCTGAGTTTGATTTCTGGCATAACATCAATAAAAAGTTAATAAAATGTTAATAATTTACTGTCGTGAATGAATTGGCAAGAAAAAAATAAACTTAATCATTAACTTTATCTCTATTTAAATAATTAACATCTATGAAACTTGATTCACTTTATGTAGAAGTTAATAATAAACATTTGTTTAGCAATTTACCCAATGCCTTATTGGGTATTGAGGCCCCAACAACCTGTGGATAAGCATTAATATTCTCATCAGAAAAAAAAACACATTCAGGGAAGAATGTCTTATGGTTTATCACATTTCTACTAATTTTTTGAAACAGCACATTTGTGGGGAGGGGTTTGGGCCACACCCAGTGGTGCTCAGGGGATACTCCTGGCTGTCTGCTCAGAAATAGCTCCTGGCAGGCATGGGGTGGGGGGGAGCATATGGGACACCGGGATTCGAACTAACCACCTTTGGTCCTGGATCTGCTACTTGCAAGGCAAACGCCGCTGTGCTATCTCTCCGGGCCCGAAACAGCACATTTTAACATGATATATTTATTGCCATAGAAAAGTTTGCTTTTATTGTCTTTATATTTCAGCTTCCCCAGAGAAATGCATATCTATGTATTTATGTTATGATTATACAGAAATGTGTTATGCTTACATATATAAAAGTATTACAAGGAAACAAATATACTGTATATAAAGTCATGTATTTATGTTTTGAATACCATTTCTTTTCTATTTTTTCATGATCTATTCTTGCTTATCTTCCTCACTTCTTTACTATCAGTCTCTCCCTTTATTCTGGATTGTTCTGATCAGTCAACAGACTGATCAGTCAACAGACATCACCTCGGTCTCACACACACTCAGAAAAATCCCTCCTTGACCTCAGATCAACCTCCCTCCCATCATCAACTCTTCTTTCCTTTCTAGTCAGACCTCTCAAAATAATCACCTATCCATAGTAAATGCTATCAAATTACCCTAGCTATAATTGTATTTTTAAGACCAATCATTTTTAAACTAATGTTTTACCTCAGGTGACCAGAGGTAGAACTAAGCATAGTTATAGATCTGTCATCATTGGTCTGCCTGTGGCTCTCTTTATTTCATTTATTTTATTATTTAGTCATCATTAATTAGCAGGTGTGAATTCAGCATCTAATCAAAAAAACTATATGAGTAACAAAAACTAATGGTCCTTTCTCTTTCTCATTCACCTGTGTCTTTCACCACATAGTAGGTCTTTATTCTCCCACACCTTCTAATTATCATTGACTTGCCTTCAATAAAAATATTTAGGTATATACAATCTTCCAATCATAAGATACTACATTTCAGGTGTTTTGTGTGTGTTCCCATTTTACTGGTTTTTACCATTAAATTCATCATAATTTTTTTCACTTTTTCCTTTCATTTTATCTCCCTCATTTCTTATCCTTCTTCCCAGTCAAACTTAGTAACTATCCACTGAATTGTTTTTGTTTTTGTTCTTAGGTCACACCGGCAGCACTCAGGAGTTCCTCCTGGCTCTATGCTCAGAAATTACTCCTGGCAGGGGACCATATGGGTTGCAGAGATTTGAACCATCATCCTTCTGCATGCAAGGCAAATGCCTTACCTCCATGCTATCTCTCTGGCCCCTATACACTAAATTTTGTTTTTACTGCCCATTAATTTTATATTATACTGCTAACATAAGAGATGTCATTTGAAACTTTCCCTTTTCCTTCTGACTTAATTTACTTTTCATAATTCTCATCAGCTTTTTCTATTTTGTTGAAAATGTTAAAAATCTCTGCTTTTGGTTTTGACCTATATCCAGCATGCTTAGGGCTAAGTCATGCTTGGAGGATTATATAGAATGGCAGTGTGAGGGACTGAACTGGGATCAACAACATGCAAGAGCCTTAATGCCTGCACTATCTCTACAGTTCCTAATTTTTTTTATTTTTTATGCCTAACTAGTATTCTATGTTTTTTTAAAGGAAAGGAAATCCCATGGAGTGTATTTTGACACCTGATTTTTTTCTTAATACGATTTAAGATCCACTCATATTAAGAATATAATTTTAGCTTGCTCATTTCACTGCTATCTATTTTATTTCTATCCAATATTTTGTGAATATTCCACTTTTGTACCTCTTCATTGATGCCTGAGGAAGCACTGGTGCTATATAATCATACTCGTACATCTCTCCTTAGACAACTCATAGACATTTGTTCCTAGAACAATGTCTAAAATGGATGGACTTATTTTGGGCCAGAATTATAGTACAGAGCATAAGGCACTGGCCCTTTTTCTTGGGAAGGCACACTGGTAAGCTCAAGGGTCACTCTTGGCTCTGAACTCAGGAATTACGGTACTCCTGGTGGGGCTTGGGGGATCATATAAAATGCTGAGAATCAAACTCAGACGGCCACATGCAAGACAAGTACCCTACTTGCTATTCTATTGCCTTATCCCAAGATGTTTGCCTTGTGCACAACTCATCAGGATTCAACCACCAGCAACCCATATGATTTCCCCTAGCTCTGCCAAGTGTGATTCCTGAGTACAGCCAGATGTAATCACCTCACCAAATAAAATTATTGACTTATTTCTTCATAACATATCCCTGTTTTTTATAAATAAATATGAAATATTTTACTCAAATGATAGCAAATTTCCAGCAACATTTGGAGCTGACATCTTTCTTAAAATTGTATTATTGAATGGGTACAATCTACTATCTTAGTTTAGTCTTGATTTATAGCCTTGTAATTATAGAAGGGTTTGGATAGTTCTTTTGTATATTTATTAAATGTGTGAGGTTTTCTCTCCTGTTAAATGACTTCCTGTATAATTTAGCACTATTTATCTTAAGATGGCTTTTCTTTTCTTTTCTTTTTTTTTTTTTTTGTGGTTTTTGGGTCACACCCGGCAGTGCTCAGGGGTTACTCCTGGCTCCATGCTCAGAAATTGCTCCTGGCAGGCACGGGGGACCATATGGGGCACCGGGATTCGAACCGATGACCTTTTGCATGAAAGGAAAACGCCTTACCTCCATGCTATCTCCCGGGCCCCAAGATGGCTTTTCTAGTGTCACTGATTCAGAGGATTCTATCCATTCACTCCACTATGCACATTAATTTTAAACACTGTCTTAGTTCTACTGTCACTACTTCAGTGTAAGCAACTGAAACTAAGACCATCCTCTAATCTAACTGATCTTTTTATTTATTTTTACTCTTTGGTTTTGGGGTCACATCTGCCAGTTCTCAGGAGTTACTCTTGCCTCTGCACCCAGAAATCACTCTTGACAGGCTCCGAAAACCACATGGGATGCTAGAGATCAAGTCTAGGTTGGCTGCATATGAGGCAAACATCTTACCCACTGTACTCTTGCTCCAGTCCCTGATATTTTTATTTTATCTATTCTTGACTTTTTTGCCATTTTGCAATTCTGAAACAGTTGCTATATATATATATATATGTATATATATGTCATATACATTTTATATTGTTATATATACATATATTGTTATATATACATAGGGAAAGAGAACTTTCATTGCATTTGCTACAAAATCTAATCAATACTTCACTAAAAGTTTTATATGATCCAATCTTTATCCATCTCTTCTGTCAGGCCTATTTCAGAACTTCCTCACTGTTTTCTAGGTTCAGGGAGAACCTTTCAATTCCCAAAATATCAAATCTTCTTTTAGAAATTTCATTTGTTTGGTCGCAGACTGAGAGGTAGTGGTTATGTTAATTGGGGAAAAACATTGTCTGGAAACTACACCTCTCTAACGGCCTGAAGCCTTTGAGATACAGGACTTATATGAGCTCAGAAAATCATTGAGATACTGGAACAAGGTCATTTTAAGAATATTAAAGACTATCAATAGTTCTAAACTCTCATTCTTGGCAAAAATCCGAGCAACAAACTTGGTAGGGTTGGAGGCTGCCTGAGAAAACTATATAATTTAGGCAATCAGAAAGTTATGGTTGACCTCATTTTGGAACAATGGCCCTCATCTCTGCCTGAGATGTTACTTCCTTACTTTATGGCTTACATTCTTTCTTGGGGATTTACTGCAGTTCCACTTGGGAGTTATTCTAGGTATTCTCTCCTCTTTGAAAAAACTTGCAATCTCTCTTGAGCCTGAAACTATCCCTGCATTTTCTAAATAAACTTATATTCACTATTCTTCTCCTCCCTGAATGGAAAGTCATATTCCTGGAAAATCTGGGTAGAAATTAGAAATAACTTTCCTTTCTTACAAAGAGGCAATTTCTCACTCTAGCCTGAGTTCCACAGGTTCCCCCAAGAAATTGAGGACAAAGACCATTTCCCACAGTGGACAGTACAAGTGAATCCCAGATGTGGTTTGACTTTACATAAAGCTGGTAAGCTGGTAAGATATCAGGTCTGCACTTTGCAAGTGCTCATAACCAACTCTTGTATATTTTTTTAATTTTTATTATAGTACCACTATTTATCAAGTTTGTAATACAATCACTTGTAATACAGGCACCCGATGTTCAAACACCAATCCTACCCCCAATGTGTCCAGTGTCTCCAATCTCCCATCCACTGCCATAATCTTGACTCCATGCTAGAACAAGCACTTTTGTTTCATATTGCTTATTACAACACAAAGGCAAATGGAATGAATGATCAAAACTTAGATCAACATGGGTCAATTCAAAATGATTGTTATCATAATTTTACTAGTATAGCCTTTTGAGGTACTGTTTATCATGTCAATTTTTGTCAGTTCCACTTACCAGGGGCGACTTGGAAGAAAGAGAAGAATGGTAATCCCCGTTCCTTCTCCAGATTTCCATCTCCCTTCCATACTTCATGCAAATCATCTAAAATAGTTACTTTTGTGCTACATTTGCAGCTTCCTACCCATCCTATATATTTCAGCTTCAGTGACCCCTTAGAGCAGGGGTCTCAAACTCAAGGCCGCATAAGGAATTTCACACACACACACACACACACACACACACACAAGGGCGGGGGGGGGGGGACAGCAGGCAGGAGCAGCAGAAATGATGTCTGAGCTAGGCGCAAAGTATTCGTGATTATTTACTTACCCAATATTCGCAATAAAAAATCGCATTAAATATTTGCATACCCCGGAACGGAACTGCTCGGGGTATGCGAATGTTTAATGCGATTTTTTTCTTACTAATGCGATTTTTATTGCAATTATTCAGTAAGCGAATAATCACGAATACTGCAGTGTTTGAAGGCCGGCCCGGGCCACAAAATGTTGTACGGAGGGCCGCAAAGGGCCTGTGGCCCGCGAGTTTGAGAGACCTGCCTTAGAGAAAGGTCTTCTCTATCTGTGTCAATTTCTTTCTTTGTCTTGGCCTACCTCTTGCCTATTTGCTTCCCAACACATTTAAATTTGAGTAATCATCTTTTTATATGCTTAGAATTTTTTCACTTCTTTCAGAATACATATCGATTATAATAAAATCTATCTTCAAAGAGAATAGATACTAAATATTTTAGATGGATCTGATAGTCATAAGATCCTAAAGAATGAGAATTTCAACTGTATCACATGAAGTTATCTCACCATTTGAAATAATGACAGCATTCTCCACAACATACTTCACATTTGTTTTTTTCCACTACTTTTTATTTCCCCATGATTTTGCCCCCATAAAAATGGGTGTACCCATTTGAACATTTTGATATGTTCATGAGCCTCCCCAATGAAAATTAACAAGGACTATCATAAATGGTTGATATACTTTTCTTACTTGAATAATAGCAAGCACATGTTGATTCAGCTATTAAGGAAAAGATGAGTTTCCAGCAGCTGTTGACTTCATCAGATCTACTATGTGATGAGTCACTCAAACTTCCACAGAGCAAAGTTACAAATAAGGCAAAGGGATGTTTTTCCGTTGTCATTAGAGGAGAGTAGCAAGAATCAGACATGGGAGAAGCAAATAAATAAAATCCAACTGGAATGAGGAATCTGATTGTATAGAAAGTAGTGCAATTTACTGTATAGCCACTTCGTACTTTACAAACCAAAAACTAAAATGTGAAAACTGGCACAATGAGTGAGGCTTTGCAAAAGGAAGAAGGTGGTCATTTTTTAAGGGCAACAGCTGCAGTCTAAACCTCTCTATGAAGGGGCAAACAAGAAACCTGCTCCTCTCCTTCATTATCATATAGCATGCTGCCAACTATTAATGAAACACTAACTGTTCTAAGTATTAGTCAAAGTTTTTTTTTGAGAAGATAGTTATTTTTTTAATTCCCCATTTATCCTATTAACAGTCTCTTAGAAAAGGTGAGATATATTGAGATTGGAAAAATAGCATGGAGGTAGGGCATTTGCCTTGCATGCCGAATCCTGGCATTCCATATGGTCCCCTGAGCCTGCCAGGAGCGATTTCCAAGCATTGAGCCAGGAGTAAACCCTGAGCACTGAAAAGAAAAGGTGAGATATAGTTAGCTGCTAACTTTAAAAAAAAAAATTCTCTATCAGCTCTGTAATACAAGTAAATGCACTGTGAAATGCATAGCACCATGTTTGCATTAATGGATATCATTTGGTTAATACCAACTTTGCATGTCCATAGTGATTTTATTGTTTGTTTCTTTTCTAAGATCTTAACATAAAATTAGTTTTCATCTATTGAGTCTATACCACATGTCAAACAGATTGTTCAACATTTTACAACTATTACTCCAACAAGAGTGAACATTTCATGTGTTATTATCTAGTTAATTCTATCTAATTAATTCCATTGCTTTGTATTTGAAATCAGAAAATAGAAGCTTGGGGGTCGGGCGGTGGCGCTGGAGGTAAGGTGCCTGCGCTAACCTAGGACGGACCACGGTTCGATCCCCCGGTTCCCCATATGGTCCCCCGTGCCTGCCAGGAGCGACCTCTGAGCGAATAGCCAAGAGTAACCCCTGAGCATCATAGGGTGTGGCCCAAAAGCCAAAAAAAAATAAATAAATAGAAGCTCAAAAGGGTTAAAGAACGAACACAAGGACCTCAGCAAGTTTAACCTCCAGGCCCAAGTGACCAAATCTTTTTGAAGAATCAGTATCTTCCCTGACTAAATAAACAACATTATTTATTTATTTATTTTTGTGTGTGTGGATTTTGGGTCACACCCGGCAGTGCTCAGGGGTTACTCCTGGCTCCATGCTCAGAAATTGCTCCTGGCAGGCACGGGGGACCATATGGGGCACGGGGATTCGAACCGATGACCTTTTGCATGAAAGGCAAACGCCTTACCTCCATGCTATCTCCCGGGTCCCATAAACAACATTCTTAATAGAAAATGCAAAAGTGAATCACCATTAGGCAGCATTACTAGCACTGATTGTCATGGAGGCTGAGGGTAGAGAGAGGTGGGAGAGGAAGACAATATACAATAAAAGACATACAGCTACTGTGTTCCCCAGTCCAAAGATCTGTCAGTTGAGACAGGCTCACTTTATTCCACATACATTGAAGGAATAACAATTTGGTGTTATAGAGTATAAAAAGATAAGTTTAAAAAAGGCAAATTTTTTCCTCAAGATAGCTCAAGGTAGCATTAATAAAGACAACTCTAATGTGTAAATTGTATTTTTCTGCTGAGAAAATAGCTTTCTATAAAAAAAAATACTGATAATACGTTTTCTGGTGTAATACAGCAGCTTTAAATGGTATTTTAGGTCAAAGAGATTGTACAGCCCTCTAAGTAATCTCCCCAGTCTCAGTAAATATGTTTTATAGTAGTGTATATCTTAATTAAATGTTGGTGTTTTGTTTAATAATTATCACTCAGGTATGTTCAAGTAAGTTTTTTTGTTTTGTTTTGTTTTTGGGTCACACCCGGCAGTGCTCAGGGGTTACTCCTGGCTCCATGCTCAGAAATTGCTCCTGGCAAGCACAGGGGACCATATGGGGCACCGGGATTCAAACTGATCACCTTTTGCATGAAAGGCAAACGCCTTACCTCCATGCTATCTCCCGGGCCCCATCAAGTAAGTTTTTCAACATACAGATAAACTAAAGAAGATAACTAGAATTTTAAAATATCAATCAAAACGATAGTAAATACCAATTAATCAATATGACAGGTTTACAAACTCTCACACTCCATTTAAACAGAAATAAATAGTAATTTTAGTGAAAAATATAAGGACATGTCAGTAGTAAATATATTCATGCCATTATATTCCTGGGAAAAATTATTTTACAAGTTTGGGGCATTAAGTATTTTGTCAAATGTTACTTGGGTAATTTAAAATTGTCAGTCTTTAGTATCTATATAAAAAGGAATAGGTTCGTGTGTGTGTGTGTGTGTGTGTGTGTGTGTGTGTGTGTGTGGTTTTGGGTCACACCCAGCAGTGTTCAGGGGTTACTCCTGGCTCCATGCTCAGAAATTGCTCCTGGAAGGCATGGGGGACCATATGGGACGCCGGGATTCGAACCAATGACCTTCTGCATGAAAGGCAAACGCCTTACCTCCATACTATCTCTCCAGCCCCAGGAATAAGTTCTTTATACATTATTTACTTGCAGTCTAAAGTGTACAATAAGTTGCCCTGTATAGAAAAACACTTTGACTTTAGAAGCAGTAATCTGTAATCAGATCCTCAATTCACCCCAAAATTGGCTATGTGATCTTGAATAAAACACATAACCATCTCTAGTCTTAAATAATTTTTAATAATGCCTCCTACCTCTTTAAATTGTAGGAAAATAAAAATGTGAAAATTCAGGGTGGAGAGGGGTAAAAATATGTGAAAATTCATAACAGAATCATAAATCATGGGAACTAAAAGTTTAAGGCAGCTCAGTTTTTTGTTTTGTTTTGTTTTGTTTTGGGGACCATAACTGGCAGACTTCATAAATTTTTACTTCTGGCTCCACATTCAGGAATGACTCCTGACTGTGCTCTTGCTTGGGGATACCAGGCATGATACTTGAAGCTGAGGCAGCTGCATACAAGGCTGTACTATCTCTACAGCTCCTTTCTCTACCACCATATCAGCTTTTCCTGGTGTTTCAAAGTCATTTGCCTGCTTTTCTAAATACATTCATGCCATTTTCTTGCCTTTTTTCACAGATCAAATTTCTCCTTGTCCTCAGCAATTTGAACTGAGACAAAAATAACAAAATCTACCTGATCCCCCTCCCAATAATCCATCATTGACTTCCATTTCTGTGTCTAGACTATTCGTAGATATTCATAGATTATTCAAGGGAGACCTCTAATTAAATTATAAATTGGCTTCTCAGACTTCTGTTGGCTCTACTGGCCATTTAGTGGAAGCTCATTGAAAATCATTGAAAGTTACATCACTTTAAAACCCTTTCATTAAAGGATTTGTGAAAAGAGAAAAGCTACTTGTAAATAGGGATATGTCTAAGAAGCAAAAAAAAGAGTATATTGCAATTAAAATATGCATAAATTTCTAATCTCGTCTACATCTGTGTCTTACAAATATTCCTAAGAAAAAGGAATTCCTAAAATAAGAAACTCACTAAAATAACTTATTTTAGGGTTGGAAAGATTAAAATTCTAAAGACAAATGATTTACCTAGTGCCCTATAATGAGTGGCTAGTAAAACAAAAAATATAGATTTCCTGAAAACTTGGGCTACCTAATCTCTCTTTAATAATTAAGATCACAAATATTTCAAAACCTAAGCCAACCAAGTATTACAAAAATATATAGCAGTATCAGTTGTACAGGTAGAAACAGAGAGAATAAGGAAAGATCCAGGATATTTCAAGAATAAGTCACCTCGAAGTAGACATTTACATCAACAGTTTCATACTTTCACTCCTAGGCAACTTCCTGTCTGTAAGGGAATTAATGCCAGTCAGGAAAGAAACTGAGAGTTAATTCCTTGGCAACAAGCCCTAGGTGGCAATGGAGAACTTTCCTCATCAACTTTCCTCCAAATACAATAATACAGTCAATAAGTGGATGCCTCTTTCATGCACATCATACATCTCAAAAAAAAAAAACACACACACACACACAGTTCACTCTATCTCCATCCTACAAATTGAAATGAGGAACTGTCTTATTGTATTGGAAATAACTTTTCCATTATTGGGCAATTTAAGTAAGACATAATAAATAGAAAGAGCGCACAAAACAAAATTCTGTTGCCAGAATTTTCAATAAAAGATCATCAGGGACCACTCTGAGAAACGGCTGGTCATTTTAAGAAACAAGCATCTGCACCTAATCCATGGTTGGGTGGAGTAGCTAGGAGGGAGGTTTGCTCAGTTCTAAGTAGCATAGCACAATGGGAAGCGTCCCTGCATAAGGTCTAATTGCCTTCCTTATGAATAATGTTGTCAGGCCAATTTTGGAGTTGTCACAGTTCCCACCCTGTGTTCCAGGCTCATATAGAGCAAAAAGAAGGCAGTGCCTTGAGAATGTCAATACAAAATTCATATAAGTGGTTCTTACATAATACCATCATTAAGGTGTTTTTCTGTGTTACTCAAGAAAAATGCATGTGCATAAATAAACTCAAAGAAATTATTATAATTACATTTCCCTCCTGAAACTTCCCATGCAGAGAAAGCTTTATTTGTTTTCAGAGTTATTTGCTTGATTGCTTAACATAGTGACTAGAACAATAAGTATCTACTCAACAGGACTGATACTCGGTTATAGTATTTACCATGATTATCCTGTTATCCTATATTTATAAAATAATTGTAAGTTTTTAGAAGGAGGACCACAAATCTGATCTGACTGATCTAAAACATCTTTATAACTAAGGAAATGTCCTGTCCAATAGAACTTTCTGTTGTCATGGAAATGTTCCATTTCAATTAAAATAAGTAAAAATCTCTTGATAAACTTTTTCCCTTTAATAATCTTTATCTTCACATTCAATAATAGTCTACAACCTTACTAAGCGTTTGGAATATGAATAGTTTCATTTAACTTTAAATTCACCATTTATGGCATATGATTACATTATTAGACAGAATATTTGGTCATCAGATGTTTCTAAATGAAAAAATGAATGTATATGCCTAATCTTTCCATGAATCCATATCTCTCCATATCCCTCCAAAATCCATATCCCTGGAGAATCCCTGGGGATATTTAATACCAACTCATTTACATGACTCAACTGAGATTAAGTGTGTTTTTATGGAGGCCGCAGAGGTAGCACAACAGTAGGGCATTTCCTTGCTTGTAGCAGACCTGGGAGGGACTTGGTTCAATTCCTGGCATCCCATATGGTACCCCAGCCTGCCAGGGGCAATTTCTGAGTGCAGAACCAGGAATAACTCCTGAGCAATGCTGGATGTGACCCAAAAACCAATCAATAAATAAATAAACATATAGAGACTGGAGAGATAGCATGGAGGTAAGGCATTTGCCTTTCATGCAGAAGGACAGTGGTTCAAATCCCGGCATCCCATATGGTCCCCTGTGCCTGCCAGGGGCGATTTCTGAGTATAGAGCCAGGAGCAACCCCTGAGCGCTGCTGGGTGTGACCCAAAAACGAAAAATAAATAAATAAATAAATAAATAAAGTTTAAAAAATTATTAAGAAAACTTGTGTTTTCATTATAAAGACAGAATTTGGTCATTTGTGAGATATCATAGAGACACCATTTTATGTCTTATGAAAAAATGTATACATATATTATTCACAAAGGGACTAAGAATAAACAATCCACCTGCCATGTTTCCACTTACATATTTACAATTTAAGGAAGATAGTTAGGTGGAAAACCATATACTTAAGTACTAGTTCCAATCAACTAACTATTCGCCTTTAGAGTTATAATCCATGAAAATCTCTTGACTTTCTTGGCAACAAAATAAAGAAATATTTACCACTGTACTCTCATGCCAGTATGTGTTTTACTGCAAATGAGATGCTATTGTGAAAATAAATATCAGAGCTAGAACAATTATACCACAGGTAAGGCATTGCCTTACACAAAGTCAACCCATATTCAATCCCCAGCATGTCATATGGTCCCTGAGCCCTGCCAAAAATAATCCCTGAGGAGAGCCAAGAGCACAGCAGGTAACTCAACAACGAAATACAAAAAATAGAAAAAACATAAAACACTAAACACATTCACATCATCGAAATGTATTATTTATATTGATTTTAATATTTGATTACTGATTATAACAGCAATAAAACTGTTAGAAAGTAATTGAAGGCGTATTTCACTGCACAGTTATACATATGTCTCCTAGAAATATCCAGTTGCCAATTTCTTTAAGCCAGTTTCTATTTCTTTCCTCCACCACATCATATCTCATAAAATAGTATCTTGCTAGCTATGTACATTTACTCTACCTGTCTCTGCACTCAGGAATCATTTCTGGTGGTATTCTGAAGACCATAAGGGTTGCTGAGGATAAAACCTAGATTAGCTATTGCAAGGCAAGCACCCTGCCTGCTATATTATCACTCTGGGCTATACAAGTGACAATTTACAGCTATTTCTCTCACCCTCTCATATTGTTGAATTTGATTGTCAGTAAGACATAGTTAGGCACTATGATTAGGAAAACACTAATATTTGTATAATTCTGTTTATGATGTCTCCTTTAAGAAGGAGATTCCACATTATGTTTCTAAATGTCCCTTGAAGAGTAATAACTTGAAATCTCTCCTAAGAAACTAGCAATGGAAGAAGTAAGTTCAGAAGATAATTTGGGGAAAATCCTTCAAGATGGGATTCAACCAAGTGCTTGAGTTATAAAAGCACTCACAAAGCACCCTGTCCTGATAGCTTGCTGTACCCCATGATAGAAAAGGACTCAGAATCATCCCTGAGGCAAGAGCCACTTAACATATCTAAAAAGTCTGTGCCCCAGGGACTGGGCACCTAATGTTCACAGAGACCCCAGAATCTCAGAACAGTCTTTATCTTTAGGGAAATATATGAACACTGATGCCATTCACTGTGATTTCTGAGGACACAAACCAAGATACCTATTGAGTATTCACAAGGCACCAAGAAGAACCCTATAGGAGATTTTTTAAAAATAATTTTTATTTTGACCACAGTGGATTACAAATCTTTCACAGTAATGTTTTAGGTACATAGTGAGATTGAATCAGGGACATTCCCACCACCCATGTTGTCCTCCCTCCACCTCTGTTCCAGCATGCATCCCATCTCCCCTTCCTTTGCATACCCCCCCCAAAGGAGATTTTTGACTTCCACCAGGCAGACTGAATTTAGATAGAGGAAAGAACTGTAATATTACTCACATCCTGTGGTTTGTTTTATTTCACATCCTGTGTACTGAAGAAAAATAATACTGCTATCTGCCTTATGGCAGTGCTTCAGTGCAAGGCTGCTTCCACTCCACATTTGAGATGACTTTTTGATTCACCCTTTGTCAGAGTTCCCACATTGTGAAGATTGACTTCAACACAAGTCGAGTTACAGTTTCAGCTTTGTGCAAAAACCATTGCCTTGTTTCGAACCATTTCGTTTGATGAAATGAGTGTTCCTAAGGAGCTGACTTCAGCAAATTTAGTTTCTCGAGTCTTAGCTATTAGGCTGGCAAAGACTAGTTACCTCTGGTAGCTATGAAATAAAAAAATGGGTTGGGAAGACAATATACCTTCCTCACCATCAAATTACCACATGTTGAAAGGAAAGCACATTTTAAAACAAAAAGTACATGTTCACATACTCATTTTGCAGGCCCAGAAACAATGGGCCACACTGCCTGACTTAACATGCAGTGAAGACCCCCGAAACACCTTGTATGTGAAGAGCTACAAGAATGGCATTCTGGGGGAAAATTCAAACCAGAAATTAGGCTCCATAATTCTCTGCTAATCTTGAATTAAACCTAAACAGGGTCCTTATCCAAGAGGATCTTTGAAGGGGGCAGGCAACAGATTCTAAGTCTCTTTTGTTGCTACTGAGCAGCAGTACCTGTGTGGAATTTCCAGGTCAGATATATATTATTATTAGCATTTATTTCATCAACAAGAAATGATTCTAATATCTTAGGGTAGCAAATTTTCTGTTATTACAGAATTGTTGCTTATTTTATTTCTAATGTTCACTGCGCAGCCCTATGGTATGACTTCTTTGGCTCTGTCCTTCAAAAATTAACTATCCTCACTCAAAGTGTGCTATAAATGAACACACACACACACACACACACACACACACACACACACACACCCTTGTGACACTAACGGATTGTCATTTACAAAGAATAAAATAGAACTGTTCCTCCTGAAGTTATGGGAGTTAGTGGTTTCTTCTCAGTTGAAGGGTTTTACCCTAAAGTTCAATGATTCCCTTCATTGTCGTTCCTTTCAGTTTCCCATATAAATAAGTCTGGTGAATTTACAGAGCTGACCCTAGGTAAATGCATGTATCACATCCTAGTGATCACACTGTTCATGTAAATAAATTTTCTCTTGTTTTTTTTTTCTTTTCAGCCAACCAAAATGCTAGATTCATTCTTAAAGTGCAAGCCAAGGGGCTCTATTTCCAACCTTTCAGGAATTTTCTAATTTCCTAGTATCTTTTAGTCCTATTTGACAACACAGTATTTCTTTTTTTTTTTTTTTTTTTTTTTT
>PVKC010018388.1:0-20593 GCA_004027635.1 Crocidura indochinensis
TCCCTGGATTCATTTCCACAAGGACCTGTTTCAAAATCCCTGCTGATTGCTCTTGGCTCTAATGTGTGTATGAAAGAGAGAAGCCCACACATGTTTGCTGCTTGAAGCACCAGACCTGAGTTAGGTCATGCCTTTGTTGCTTTTCTTACCATTTCACAAGCTGCTGCTATGGTAGCAGGTTAGGGCCACAAAGAAGAAAGAAAGAACTGGTAGTTGCTTAACTTAGTTGGTATTTACACATATGTGCTGGCAGGGAAATGGTGACTCATACCCTTTGCTGGAATACAATGGGTAGGCCAGCTTTTAATGACTTTATTTCAAAGGCTATTTTCCCACACCTTCAGATAAATCGTGCACAGCTAAAATTAATCTTGGGACGTATGGAACATGTTATGAAGAGTAGTAACCTGTTCTGACCCCTGGGGTGTCATTGGGTAACGCTGAAAATACATAGGTAGAATCCAAGGACCCATCCCTGAGGAAGTGAAATCAACTATAGTTGATGATTCAAAGGTTTATGATAGTGTTCAATGAAAGTTATTACCTACTATGTGTCAAATGCTTTGTATATATATTTTCTTTAATATTTATGTCAACCCATTCATTTTGAAACTGTTGCTCAAACAGGTTAAGTAATTTTTGCAAGGAATCATCAGTGGGATTCAGATCTAGATAGCCTGGTGTCTAAGTTCAGACTTTGTATTTGATTTGAATGTTTTACCTTCTCTTCACAAGGTACAGATTAACTGATTCTATTATTAGTCATATTTTCTTTCTTCCAAATGTGGCCATTATTATTTTGTATTCTAATGATCTGGCTATTAAAGCTAAACTTGTATAGAAGACAGTTTAAAAAAACATGTATTTTTAAAAACTTAGAAAATTCTGTTTCCTTGGTTACTCTTGTGAAATCTCTTTCTCTGATTTTATTTTTTTTACAAATATATCTGTAGATATAATCACAATGTTTGTTATAAATATATGAATATATAGCTATAGGAAACTCATTATATGTCACAAATATATGAAGTCTATATGAACTGTGCTCAGAAATTGACTTTTGAATACAGCAATACAATATATGAAATATCAATTTCTAACTTGTGGGAAGTAATTGTGATCATCCAAAGAACTTAAAAACACTAATTTCTGGGCTCAGTCTTAAGATTTTCTAACTGGTAATCCAGAGTAGAATGTGTTTCTGAATATCTGAATTTTAGAAATTAAATTAGTCTTTTTATGAATTAAAAGAAAACTTGTGTATTCAGGCATTGAAATTTTATCTCGATCAAGCCACTCTAAAAACTTTATTCTACAAAAGAAGACCTAACAATGAAATGTTATACATATATTGTACTATTTTGTATATAATGGCACCGCCTGAAGGTATAAATAACTTATAGATTTTAGAAAACTATATACTTTTAGACTAAAAATCATGAAGACTTGGAGAAGCATAAGACAATGTTTATAACACAATATTAAGGGAAAAATAGCAAAACAATATACATCTGGTATTGCAATTACATAAATGTTATTATTTAGAAAAATGGTGGCAGAAAGGTTGCATGGGTGAAAGGTGGTGGCATATTTTATAACTGAAACCCAACTGCAAAGATTTTTGGTACTCAAATAAAGGTGCTATAATAAAGAGCCCAACTTAAAAAAAGTGGATATACAAATGAACAAGGATAACAGTATTTAGATTTGATGCAGTGAGTGGCTTCATTTTTTAAATGAATATTCCTTTAAGCATGACTTCTGTTTTAGAGATTAAAACATTATTGAAGAAATGTTGCAGGAGGAATTCAATATTTATCTTTCTCTGCAATGCACACACACAAATAAAATCCAGTCTAAAAATAATGATGCTAGTATAAAATTACATTGTTACTGTTGAGATTAAATTTTGGTATTACTAGCTGCTGCATTTAGTGATGGAAAAGCACTTACCTTGCTGTTTCAGATATTAGAACAATTAGTATAAGCAATTGGTAAATTTAGTTTCATCTTGAGATGCACTATAATAACCCAGGCCTCTGTTAATGTTGGGAGAGGTGAACACATAAAGCAAACTACAGATCAAACACTATGCACCTCACTTGTTCATGTCATGTTGAATCATCTTTGCATTTCATATCTTTCTGGTTGCCTTCTAAGCAACCAGAACTAACTACTCTTCTAAGCAGTTGTTTAATCCCAAGGTCAGTAGTATAGACCTTGGGATTAAACAACTGCTTAGAAGAGTAGTGGGAAATAGGACTGGGGTGTCTCAAATGAATACTGTTGTAATTTTTTAACTAATTTATTTATTTGAGCATTGTGATTTACAAAAATGTTCACAGTTGAGTTTCAGTCATAGAAAGTACAGCCCCCTTTACCAGTCTTTGTCTATCTCTCTCCCTCTGATTCATTTCACGCAACATAATAGTCTCCATGTCCATCCATGTATAGGCACATTTTATGACTTCATTTTTTCTAACAGCTGCATAGTATTTGAGATATACTACAGTTTCTTTAGCCACGAATCTGTAGTTGGGCATCTGGGATTTCTCCAGATTCTGGCTATTGTAAACAGCACTGCAATAAACATAAAATTGCAGAGAGAATTTTTGTATTGTGTTTTTGTGTTCCTAGGGTATATCCCTAGGAGTAGTGTTGCTGGATCATATGGAAGCTCACTTTACAGTTTTTTGAGGAATATCCATATTGTTTTCCAGATAGGTTGGACACCATGATAACCACACCAGCAGTGAATGAGAGTTCCTTTCTCCCCATATTTGTTTATTACAACACTGGTTGTTCTTATTCTTTGTAATGTGTGCCAGTCTCTGCGATGTGAGACAGTACCTCAGAGTTGTTTTGATTTGCATCTCCCTGATGATTAGTGATGTGAAGTCTATTTTCATGTGCCTTTTGGCCATATATATTTCTTCTTTGAATAAATGTCTGTTTATTTCTTCTCCCCAAATTTTTATGGGGTTAAATGATTTTTTCTTATTGATTTCTGTCAGTACCTTGTATATCTTAGATTTAGATATTAGCCCTTTATTTGTGGATGTTGGGTGGATAGTTTCTTCCATTCCATGAGTGACCTCTGTATCTTAGTCACTTTTTCCTGAGGTGCAAAAGCTTTTCAGTTTAATGTAGTTCCACTTGTTTAATCTACGCTTCCACTTATTTGGAGAGTGGTGTTTTCTTCTTGAAGATACCTTTAGTCTCAATGTCATGGAGTGTTTTGCATACATTTTCTTTTATATACCTATAGTTTTGGGTTTGATATCAAGGTATTAATCTATTTTGATATGACCTTTGAGCATAATGTCAAATAAAGGTATGAATTTGCTGTCTTGTATGTTGCTGACCAGTTGCCCCCAAATCACTTGAGGCTTTTCCTGCTCCATTACATTTCATGCCCCTTTTTCAAAGACTAATTGATTATTTACCTGGGGAACATTCTCTGAATACTCAAAGTCTAGTTCATTGATCTGATGATCTGTCTTTATTCAGCTGCTATATTCTTTTAATGACTTTTGCTATGCAATACAATTAAAAGTTGAAGAAAATGATGCCTCTCATCCTCTTTTTCCTAATGGTTCCAAATGAATTTTAGTAATGTTTGATCCACTTCCTTAAGAAATGTCATGGATATCCTTAGAGGAATTGTGCTAAATCTGTACAATGCTTTGCAGATTATTGCCATTTTAATGCTGTTAAACATCCCAGTCCATAAACAGAGTATATGTCTCCCTTTCTTGTATCCTCATGTATTTCTTATTTTTGTTTGTTTTTTGTTTTTGTTTTTGTTTTTGAGCGACACCCAGTGATGCTCAGGGGTTACTCCCAGCTATGTGTTCAGAAGTCGCTCCTGGCTCAGGGGACCATATGGGAAACCGGGGATCGAACCGCGGTCCGTCTTAGGCTAGCGCAGGAAAGGCAGGCACCTTACCTCCAGCTCCACCGCCCGGCCCCTAATGTATTTCTTAAAGCTGTGTTTTGTAGCTTTCTTTGTATAGGTGTTTCTCCTCTCTAGATAAGTTGACACCAAAGTATTTGAGTTTGTGTAGCACTATTCTATATGGGATTGTTTTTATTGTTTTGTTTCATTTGGGTTTGATTTTGGTTTAGGCAGCGCTCAGGGGTTTACTCCTTGCTCTATGCTCAGAAATCGCTCCTGGCAGGCTCAGGGAACCATATGAGATGCTATGGTTCGGATCTCGAACCTTCTGCATGCAAGGCAAACTCCCTATGTCCATGCTATGTCTGCGGCCCGGTTTTTAATGTCTTTTTCTTCTATATCATTATTTGTGGATAAGAAAGACATTGATTTTTGAGAGTCAATTTTATAGCTTGCCTTTTTGTTATATGAATCTATTGGCATTTTATAAGCATTTTGGTAGAGTCTTTAGGACTTTTTAAATAGTGTCATGTCATCTGCAAAACTGTGAGATGTTTAAAGGAAGAATATACAGCTTCATGGATAAACAAAAGCTCAGAAATGTTAGACTAAAAAACACCCTTAAAATAGTAACTGAAATGTCTAAAAGAAGACACACCAAACTCCTACTAAAAATCATACTAAACCCCATGACAATTATCTTTCTCAACATCAATGAACTAAATTCACCAGTTAAGAGATACTGAATGGTAAAATGGATCAAAAGGCTAAGTACAGTGTTTTGCTGCCTGCCACTTTTGTCATCATTTTCTAGGAATTATTTCTCTTTTCTGGGCTTGTCTCTTAGTGTTTCATTCTTTGATCATATAGAGTTTAAATGTTCTTTTATTGCAGCACTAAAGTTTGTAACTAAAGTTTTGGACAATAGACACAGAGAAAAAATATCGAGGGGCATTGCATAAAATTCTCTAAGGTTGCCTTTTATTACTTACATTTCTGTTATCAAGTTGTTGCAGTTTGGGGGATATTGTACCACTTTTGTGATACATTCCTCTTTTATTATTTCCTCTTTCAACTTTGTCCTTTATCTGATTTCATTCAATATAAGGAAACAGAAACTCTTATGGCCCTGGCTAGTCATAAGTGTGTTATTGTCCCTATTAGGGTTAAGATGTCAGTTATCAGAAGTCTGTCCCTTGTAACTGTCTAAGCATAGAAGTTGAGGGGTAATGTAAAGATGGTTTATTAGATAGTCAAGAGACTGATCTCCTGCGGAATAATTGCTGCCTGATTGCTAAAGAAACTCTTTGCTAGACTCCAAGCACCTGTTGCCTTTTTCTGAATCTCTCCTATTGCTCTGGGCCTAACACTTCAACATATTAAACCTAGTTTGTCACAAACTTAAAAAGAACTTGTATCAATTTTAGATAAATTTTAAATTTTCATTATCATATCTCCACCTACAAGATGTCCAGTAGGCTTATTCTTAGGTTGTGATATTTGCAAGCTATTATATCCTAGAAACATTTTGCTTAACAATATAACTGCACATACTTATTTTTATTTTTATTTTTTGGGGGGGACACACCTGTTTGAAGCTCAGGGGTTACTCCTGGCTATACACTCAGAAATCACCCCTGGCTTGGGGGACCTATGAGACACTGCCTTACCTCTAGCACTACCTTTCTGGCCCCTGCACATACTTATTTTACTTTTTTAAATACATAGTAAGACCAAACCAAACTGAACTTTTGAATTTTCCTTGAAATTTTCCTCAGTGTTTTGCTGAACATCAGTGTTGATTAACAACTTTTGTTTATTAAAAAAAAAAAACTTCAGAGTATAATTCTACATATTCTGTTACTATAAAGCAAGGATCTCCTATTATGCATTTTCCAATAATGTTTTCCATCTGCACACTCATGAAAAATGTTTATAATATATATGTCTATACGTACTGTGATCAGCAATCTTTTTATGACAATCTAGATATTCCCTAAATAGCTATAATTGTTTTCTATTATTCTATTTTCTTCCCTATGAACCCATACTAATTATCATTACATAAACTCTTCTACAAATAGTTTGCTCAAATTGGTGTTTTCCTATAATGATCCTAAAAATTCTTCTAGCTGGGGCCCGGGAGATAGCATGGAGGTAAGGCGTTTGCCTTTCATGCAAAAGGTCATCGGTTCGAATCCCGGTGCCCCATATGGTCCCCCATGCCTGCCAGGAGCAATTTCTGAGCATGGAGCCAGGAGTAACCCCTGAGCACTGCCGGGTGTGACCCAAAAAAACCAAAAAAAAAAAATAAGTAAATAAAAAAATAAAAATAAATAAAAATTCTTTTAGCTTTTACCCATGGTGAAATCCAAGACCATCTTCACATTTAGAGATTTACAAAAACTATAGCTTTTATCAATATAAGTAGTCAAATGTACAATATTAAAGTATCATTACTGGGGGGCCGGGCGGTGGCGCTGGAGGTAAGGTGCCTGCCTTGCCTTGTGCTAACCTAGGACGGACCGCGGTTCAATCCCCCGGTTCCCCATATGGTCCCCCGTGTCTGCCAGGAGCGACTTCTGAGCGAATAGCCAGGAGTAACCCCTGAGCGACATCGGGTGTGGCCCAAAAACCAAAAAAAAAAAAAAAGTATCATTACTAAAAATCCTGTAGTTATTTAAATCTGATAAAAAATAAGTACAAGTAAATTAAATATCTACTAACAGGGATAGAGAAGATAACTAAGAATGCAAGGACATCAAATCTATTTTGCAGTACACATACTCCTAAAACTCTGCTGGATATGATTCAGGTGGTCAAAGCTCTGCTGGTCCTACTGGGCCTTAGCTTTGAACCATCTAGTCTAAACAACTAGGAGGTACCTGAATGATCCTTACGTCCTTCAGCACTACTTGACAGCCCCCAATAATATCTAAGAATATCTGAGTAAATAGAGTATTTAAATAAAATAAAAATACGCATATATTGGGGCCAGAGTGGTGGCCCAAGTGGTAGTGCCTTTCATGGTAGCCTTTCATGCACTGACCTAGGATGGACCACAGTTGGATCGCCTGGCGTCCCATATGGTCCCACAAGCCATGAGCGATTTCTGAGTGCATAGCCAGGAGTAACCCCTGAGCATCACCAGGTGTGACCCCAAAACAAAGCAAAACAAACAGGTAATATATTATAGATATAGTAATTTTTTCTAAAGTAGTTTATAGTCAAATAAAAGATATAAAACACATAGCTCATTTAATATACAGTTTAACAGTGTGATAAATGCTATAAAGAAAATACCATTGAAGCACATAAAAAATATTTTTCCGGGGCCCGGGAGATAGCATAGAGGTAAGGCATTTGCCTTTCATGCAAAAGGTCATCGGTTCGAATCCTGGTGCCCCATATGGTCCCCCGTGCCTGCCAGGAGCAATTTCTGATCATGGAGCCAGGAGTAACCCCTGAGCACTGCGGGGTGTGACCCAAAAAAATATTTTTCCAAAGCTGCTAAATCAAATTTAGAAGAACATATATTTAGCAATAATAAAAATAAATTAAGTATAATGATTTTATATAAAGAACATACCTAAAATGATAATCAATAAAATACATATGGTAAGACCACATTGGGAATGTAGAGGAAACTAAAAATATATGTGCTACATAATTGAAAGAGTGTGAAAGAATGGTAAAAGATATGTTATGAGCCATACTATTAATTGCCTTTAAATTATATTAAAAATTATATTAATACTTTATGGAGCCAAAGGTACTTGCCTCACACATAACTGACCTGGTTTCAATCCCTGGCATCCCATATGGTCCCTCAATTCCACTGGGTGTGATTTCTGAGTGAAAATCCAGGAATAACCTCTGAGTACAGCCTGGTGTGGCCCCAAAACAACAAAAAAACATAAGTTGTATTAATTCTTCAGACTTTATTCTATAGACACTTGTGAGTACTTGAATGAACTTTATTCCTTAAAGTGATGCAAACAGATATAAATAAAGAACTAGTTTTGTAATTTTAATCTAGAAAGTTGATTATAAATTCTCTTAAATAAGAAGCAATAAAAATAGAACTTAAAATTATAAATGAAAACACTTCACACCCAACCTTGTTGAAGGTAATTAAAAATGTTCAGGGAAATGGTTATTATAAAATATCTGTATTAGAAAAGAATAATTGAAAATTAGTAGGATAAGCCTTTAATTTAGGAGACTAGGAAAGTAGACTGAGTGAAAGGAAAAAGTAAAAAGCATTAACAATGCAATATGTCAAGAGAAGGTATTACCTGTTTTCTTGCCTCCTAGGAGTTTTTTATTGATAGTATAAAACAGGGTATCTAATTTAGACCTTCTTGGATTAAAATCCAACAATTGATCAAAGATAGTTGCAAAGGAATACATTTTAGCCCGGACATGATAACTGTAGAGAAAGTTATTCTAACTCTCCTACCCAAAGTTTACTCTACACAGCTCTGCATCGTTCTTCTGTTCTGTCCATAAATGTGGACACAGAAGTGCTTCCTAGGCTACATTTTGTGTGGCCTAATATAGAAATAGTGTCAAAAGCAATTCATTTTTAAAAATTTCCAAAATGAATAAATGCTTGCTAAGTTGATCCAGAAAATTAACAAGAGAGTCTAAGTTCTGGAAATATATGTGCTCAAAATTTATATGCTAAAACACAGATAACCAAGATATGAGGTTGGATCTTTGAGAGGTAATCAGCTTCTAAGAACATAGTCTTCATAATTAAAATTTTCAAAGAGGCTCACTTGTTGCTTCTGCCAAATGAAGATATAATTAAATGTCTGTGACCTAGGAGAAGACCCTGCCAGAACCTTCTAGAACCCTCATATGAGACTTGCGGGTCACAAAATTGTGCGAAAATAAATGTGTATTGTTCTTAGTATTTTTGACCATTTTATTTTTTATAGCATACTAAGATGTAACATAAATATAGTTATTGAAGAAAGCCATAATATGAGAGAGGAGACAGTGAGATAGTATAGCAGCTAAGGTATTTTGCATGCAGTTGATTTTAATTCAATCCCTTGCTCCACATGGTTTTCTCTGCACTATTGACAGTGTCCCTTCTTCCAATACTTCCAGGATGGATCAGCATCCTTGAACCCTAACTTTAAACTGCCAGCCTGGTCATCCAAGAATCTCTGGGAGAAGTGAATTAACTTGCTGAGCAATACCTCAGAGTATTCCTTCAAATAG
The DNA here is from genome assembly GCA_004027635.1 of Crocidura indochinensis. Taxonomy (NCBI): domain Eukaryota; kingdom Metazoa; phylum Chordata; class Mammalia; order Eulipotyphla; family Soricidae; genus Crocidura; species Crocidura indochinensis. Next base: position 9,134 of record PVKC010018388.1, read on the forward strand.
GAAGACACTCCTTCATATAGGTGATTGTATTAAAAATGTATTAAAAATAATTATATCAATACATTAATAATAAAGTTCACAAAGTCAGGGACTGAAGCTGTAGCACAAAGAGTAGGACTTGATTTACCCGAGTTTGATCCTGCATGGTCCCCTGAGCTTGCCAGGGGTAAACCCTGAGCACTGCCAGGTGTGCTCCCAAAACAAAAAGTTTACAAAATCAAATTCCTTAAAATGAAGAAAACCGATTATTCTTATAAACACTAAAGACATCATATGAAGATAGCATTAGGTCATGGTTCTTTAATTTTTAATTAAGATTTTAAAAATGATTTCTTAATCACTTTGTGAAAGAGTCATAGCCATGGAAATATGTCGCAACAGGGCTCTCATAGTAATGAAAACTTTGACCTGGGAAACGGGAGGTAAATACTGCCTTGTCTTTATAATCTTCTTTGACCATAATCCAGAGAAGATTTTGATAGAGACTTGATGAAAGAGCCCATGTAGAAAAGTTTTGGTTCACTGCAAATGTTTATTTGACTTAGATACTTCAAAAGGATTCATTGGAGAAACATATGCAGACTAATGTCAAATGAATCAACAGTCTTCACCCATCTCTGCTGTAGCTTGGGGGAGTGAATACAGTAAGCTAGCCAGTAGTTCACATGGTATGAGAACTAAAAAGTTTTGCCAGTCCAGTATCATAAATCCAGACTGTCTTTCTCATCCTGAGAGAGGATGGGCAACCTAAAACTCTTGGTGACCTAAACTTAGTTTTTTAGCTTGAACATTCAATGGATTCACTTTGAGAGTATTTCCAAGCACAGATAGCTGTACCCTACTTGCAGAGTTTTTAATCTTCTTGGTTCTGGGAAGTTTTCCAAGTTTTCCAGCATCCAAGTGATGCTGATGTTGCTATTCCAGGGATTTGATTTTGAAAACTAGTATTTTAGAAGAAGTTTCAATCAAATAAGTGAATTTGAGGAAATGGGGACATAACTGTCAGAAAGATTATTTCCTGCAAGTTCGATTATAAAATATGGGTACCAAACTCAAAATCAGCCCCCATTCTTGGTCTTGGAAGAAAAAAATTCAGAATGCCAAAAGACACCTTTTTCTTCATGATTTCCTCTCCATTCCTAGTCTATAACACACACTCATTTATTAATATCTCTAGAGTCAAACTAGATTTCAAAAAACAAGGTCAAAACTTAAAGAAAAGTTGAATTTTACTAATAATTTGACTTTTATTTTTTAATTTTTTTCTTTATTTGAGAACCATGATTACATGCATGATTGTAATTAGGTTTCAGTCATAAAAAGAACACCCCCTTTCCCCAATGCAACCTTCCCACCATCCTCCTTCCCCATGCCCTGCCTGTATTCGAGACAGGCATCCTGCTTCTCTCACTCACTAACATTGCCATGATAGTGCATGTAGTCATCTCTCTAAATAAACTCACCACTCTATCTGGTGAACTTCATGAAAGAAAAAAATATTAAGTAAAGAAGTAGTGAAAAAAAAAGTAAAAAGAATTGGACCACACCAAGCAGTAATTAGGACCTTTTTAACATTGTGCTCAGTAACGGGAATGCTACAACATTCGAGAATAAATCTAGGGTTAGCTGAGTGCAAGTCATGCACTGTATTTCCAATGAAATCTCTCTAGCCTCATCTTTAAGAATTTTAGAAGAAAAAAAAGTGCAATAGTTTTACACACAAAAAGTAGAGAGAAGAAAAATAGGTACATCCAACATAACATTAAGGATATACATTTTTTGTTGTTTGTCTTTGACCACACCCAATGGTATTCACAGTTTTCTCTTGGCTTTTTCTCAGGGATTATTCCTGGGGTAGGGCTTGAAGAATAATACAGGGTAATAGTATTAGAACCCTACATGCAGGAAAGTTCCATACCCACTGCACTATATCTCTTGCACTATGATGTCTCTTAGGTTCCATGTTTTATTTTTGCTTCCATGCACAATAGAAGAACGCTTCATAAATATTTGACAAGACTGATTATCTTTTACACTTGTAAAAGACTTAAACCTTTGTGTTAAATTTAAAGTTCATTAAAATTTCCACTGTTTTCTATGATTTTGAAAATTGTGCCCATATAAAAGGTTAGTTAATGATATGTATTTGGGAAGAGAGTCACTTGACAGTAGCTTCTTAATCATGTCTTAATCATGGCATGGTATTTAATCATGGCATGGTAGTCTAGGATCTATCCCTGCCCCTATCAACTGATCATTAATCCACGGTATCTATAGTAGTATTATTACAAAATGAGCTGGCTCTTGATAATTCTAAGCTAATATTATGCTGAGGGGTTCTTTTCATTTTAAGAGAAGTTATTATATTGCAGAGGCTTTAGAGGCAGTATTTATTATCCATAGGAGATGTCTCATGACAGAACCTCTCAGAATGCTAATGTTCACCCAGAAAACTAGAAACTATATGATAAAGCTCTGGGGATCGCATTTCTTCCATGAGGGCAAATATAACATCATCCAAGACACATGGCAAATGGCATTCAATAGATTAATGTTCAGTGTTCTCTCTGTAGTCAGAAACTCTCCAGTCAGCTAAGTAGACAGTGTTTATAAAGTATGATTTCTAACAACCAATCTTTTTGTTTGGACTCAAAAACATTTTAAGAATTGCTTGTATACATTCTACTAGTCTACTAATGTATGATAAACAATTTTCACCTATTTAGACTTTCTCACTTAGAATCTTGCTTTTTAAAAATATCTTTATTTAAGCACTATAATTATAAACATGCCCGTAATTGGAGGTCAGTTATAAAAATGAACAACCACCTTCACCAGTGCAACCTTTCCACCACCAATGTTCCTCATCACCTCCTCGCCCACCCCCTGTCTGTATTTCAGACAGGCATTCTATTTCTTACACTCACTACCATTGTCATGATAGTTGTTAGCATAATTATTTAACTACACTCACCTTCTTTGTGGTAAGCTTCATATCATGACCTGGTCCTTCCTAATCTCTATTGTCTCTGGGTATCATTACAATATTTTCTTTGAATTTTTTAAACCCATAGATGAGTGAGACTATTCCATGTCTATCTCTCTCCCTCTGGTTTATTTAACTCAGCATAATAGTTTCTATGTCCATCCATGTATAGGAAAATTTTATGTCTTCATTTTTTACTGATGGCTGCATAGTATTCCATTGTGTATATGTATCACAGTTTCTTTAGGCACTCATCTCTTGTCAGACATCTGGGTTGTTTCCAGCTTCTAGATATTGTAAATAATGCTGCAATGAATTTAGGTTTGCAGAAGACATTTACTTATTTAATATAACAGGAGAGGGGTGGTGGTAAATTGCCTAAGTACATCTTAACAACACCCATAGGAAAATATTTTTTATCTATAACAGCATATTTTGAACACAATGACTTTTATTTTACCTTCTGATTTGTCCTTGTTACATTTGTCTAAAAGGCAAAGTTTACCGATTAATAACTGCCTTATATGCAACGATTGAGATATCTAATTATGGTTAGAAGAAATGTGTTCTTAGAAGTCCAGTCCTAAGAAAGGCTTCACTATGAGTCTTCATGAAAAAAAAAAGCACTATGCATAAAAAGTACTTTGACAAGGCTTAAAGAATACACCTATAGAACAGTCAGCTATACTCCAAGTCATTTGTCCTAATAACCTTTCTCAAGACAGATGTGGTTTATAATTTATTGTCCTCATATTTCAAGTGAGGGATCTGAAGATAGTGTTTAAAAAATATGTTTCCAAGGCTGTACAACAACTGAGAATGGGTAGTAATATTGGTAAAAATCAGCGATTTAACTCATCAGCAATTTGAGATTAAATCATTTAAATTATAGTCAAGAGGGGCTGGACATATAGTATGGAGGTAAGGCAATTACCTTGCATGCAGAAGGTAAGTGGTTCAAATCCCGGTATCCCATAAGGTTCCCTGAGCATGCCAGGAGTGATTTCTGAGCATAGAGCCAGGATTAACCCCCGAGTGCTGCCGGGTGTGACCCAAAACCCAGGAAATTTTAGAAATGTAGTAAAGAGTGTATAGAAATTATTAATTCTTAGCCAAATCTAATAATTATTCTGAAATTTAACAATAATTGAATCTATCAGATCTTAAGTATGATTTTAAATTATTTTGTATGGTGCAGTGACACTATTCCATAAAAAAGGAGAGAAAAATGCAGTTGACATGCTTGAACCATGCTAGTTCCAAAGACTCACTTTTTTATGAATGAGATGTAAACCAAGCCCACTGGCCCACACAATAGAAACTTGCCATCTCAGGAGGAGAGAATAGGTCAAGACCTATCCATGCCAAAGACATACTTACTGCCTTTCGCATCCAGTATCTATCATTCCCTGCTTCATCACTGATGACATGGTTTCCTTTGGCTACTCTAATCTGACCACTCTACTGGTAAATTGGATTTAAGGCTAATATCATCATCAGTGCTATTTTGGAGTGAGTGTGGGCACCCTCCTCCCATATTTTTGTTTTTCCAGGAAACCTAGCAACTCAGTACATGCCACCAAAAATTATAATATCAATTTTACAGTGTTTTGAATTTCTGGACAACTTGTTTGATGTTGCCATCCCTAAAAGAACACATTAAATTAAGAGAATGGACATGAAGATTAATTTACAAAATCTTCTGCCATTGTATTAAAGACTTCATTGGAGATACAATCTTTTTTACAGGTGTACTTGCTACTGTATTTTATTTTGTTTCTTTTCTTCCATTTTACTACTTTTAAAATTGTAATTTATTGAAATAATTATAGTCTCATCTACAGAGTCCTTCATAGTTGAATTTCAGATAGGCGCAGTGATTCAGAGCCATTCACACCACCAGTGTCAACCTCCCTTCACCAGAGTGCATCCTGTACCAACACCCTTTGCCCCTAACCTGCCAGTATAACAGGCACATATAAGTTTAGATTGTTAAAGATTAGGTCTCTTGATTCTATTATCATTGATTTTGTAGTGAATATTTACTTCTGTTCTTATTTTTCCTCAACAATGTATCTGAGACCACTAGACCCCTGGCTCAGAGAATTTCTTTATTTCTTAGTTTTATGGAAAAAATGATGAAATAGTGGTAAAACAATGTAATCTATGCCCCAAGGTTCTATCAAAAAAGGTGGAAATCCCTATTTAAATAAGAAATAAAAAAAGAAAAGTAAGAAAGGGTGTAGGGTGAGGGGGCAGGGTTTTTTTCAGAGGTTTTTGTTTTGTTTTGTTTTGTTTTTGTTTGTATTGTTTTGTTTTGTTTTTAAAGGTAGAAAATAATTTGGAGAAATAGAAAGGAAAAACTTTTGGCCTAAAAATAAGGAGACCCTACGCATGAAGCATCCTGCCATAAAAGTGACTACAGTCTCTGAGCATAATAAATTGTCTAACCCCAAAATCGTTCTTTGTGATTCCAGAAAAAGTTCTCAGTCATGGTTGTTGTAGTCATGTTTCTGTAGTTAGGAATCCTGAATTTTGTTCAGATCCTATATCACAGTCAAGGTGGCATGGAGGATCTTCTGATTTGATCTGACGGTTAGAAGGCAATGTCGGGAACCCTGTCCTGAAAGCAGATTGTCGCAGTTACCAAGTTGTCAGAGTATCATATAGGAGCAAGTTGGTGCCATGGCAGTATTAGGGCCTTCCATGATAGAAGTTTCATTCCTGATGCTGGTACAGAGAACTGTACTGGTTCATAGCCAATCTTCTGAAGCCTAAGGCAAATAATTATGATAAATCCTTCAGGGTGTAAGGACCCACTAAGACATAAAATTTATGTTTCTATATCTATTAGATAAGAAGCTATTCTCACACATAAGATTTATCTGTTCATTCAAAAGGAAACAATGCCACATAATACTATTTGTACATACATAGGTAAAAATAACAAGCTAAATAATCCGAATAACGTGGTTCTAACATGAACTCAGAACCCAAGAGAAACTTTTCTACCAGCATTTCCTACTAAACAGATCCATAAAAAGGATGGGTAAAACTGCCTCTACTAAAGGAAATAGAGAATAAGAATTATACCTATTAAGGAAATACATCTGAAGAAATATACAAAAAATATATATCTAAAGATATACACATATCTCCTTTAAGTCTTTTGAAACAGGCTGGGAAGGAATGAAATCCAGAGCACAGTTTCAGTCTACGACATAGTCTTCAGAAGTCTAAAAATTGGTTCCCAGGAGTCACATATCAGGAAAGGTTTCTCATAAAATGAATCTGGTAGTTAGCAGTATTCCACAGCAAACGGAGGTGAGAGAAAAGGAGCCACCGAGAGCAAATCAGCAACAGCAGCGGTGGCAGCTTCTTCTGGGTCTGTGGCAAGGCAGGCTGGGAATCTGTCATTTTCTTTGAGAGCTGGTTGGCAACTGGTTGGGGTTGCAATGGTCAGCAACCCGAGGATTTCTGTGTGGAAACTTGCATGCAGAATATTCTCAATAAAAACTTATTGAAGCTAAAAACAGCGTACCCTCCTATGTATTTTCGGGTTTAAAAAATGTGGCTCTGAAAATAAATTTCAATCGTGGTTTTGGCGAGATTTGGCTCAGTTGAATAAAAGGTTGCGACACTGGGTTAGGGGAACATTTTGGTTCCTGAGGGGAACATTTTGGTTCCTGAGGGTAAAAAGGCTTAAATGGGGTGGGGGATAACAGGTCTGGAGTGAGAGTAAAGAGTTAGAAAAGAATTTGTAAAGTGGGAAAGAAGGGTTATTTTTAACAAGGTGAAGAAACACACAATATAGAGAGGTATTATGTAAATTACAGACTGACATTAGGCAGACATTGAGGTGCTAACACATACACTCATGCACACACATAGACAGACACTAAGTATTGATTCATGGGTTACAGTTGAAAAGCTGACCCAGGTGAAATGGTTCAGAATGCTTATTAATATAAAGCCTGTAAGTTAGATGGAAAGGTTTTCCATTATTTCTATTTTTCAATAACTTTGCTATCACTTACCTGAAAACATGTATTATGAATAACTATGTCAACTATATGATGAATTTTATTTAAAACATTTTTGAAAAGGATTTAAAAGCACCAAATTTATCTTCGATTTTTTTAAATTCTTTTTCTGGAGAATATCTGGTTATTTGATTTTAATATATTTTTTCTAACAATATCTGAATTTAAGCACCATGGTTACAAACTTGTGCATAGTTGGGTTTCAGTCATAAAATGTACACCCGCCCTTTCACAGGTCCAATCTTTCTGCCACCAGTGTTCCCTATCTCCCTCCTCCCTTATCCCCTGTCTGTCTTCAAGACAGGTATTCTATTGCTCTCATATGGATATATGACAAATATATCCATATGCTCTCATATGGAAATATAGTTGTTTCTCTAACTACTCTCACCACTTTTGTGGTATGCTTCATATTGTGGGCTGTTTCCTCCCTATCTTATCTCTATTGTTTCTGGGTATTATTACCATACTGTCTTTTATTATTCTTAAATCCCACTGATGAGTGCGACTATTTTGTGTCTATCTCTGTCTTTTGACTTACTTTACTTGGTGTAATAGTTTCCATAGCCATCCATGCATAGGAAAATCTTGACTTTATTTTTCCCAATAGCTGCATAGTACTCCACTATATTTCTTTAGCTACTAATTTGTTGTTGGGCCTCTGGGTTGTTTCCAGATTCTGGCTATTGTAAGCAGCATTGCAATGAACATAGGTATGCAAAGGGCATTTTTGTATTGCATTTTTGTGTTCCTAGAGTACATCCCTAGGAGTGGTATTGCTTGATCATATGGTAGCTCAATTTCCTGTTTTTAAGGAATTTTCATATTGTTTTACAAAAGGCATGACTAAATGGCATTTATAGACTATGTGGTTTTTAAATGTCTAAAGACTTTGAAAAGAAGTTGGACTGACAAGGACAAAATCTGTTTCATTTGGCCAAACACTTGGAAAGCAGAGGCAAACTTGTTGGTCTAATATGCTAAGGTTTGGTGAGAACCTTTTTCAAGGCACATCAACCATAGAATTCCAGAAACTCTTTATTTGTAGACCTAGAGCAAGTACCAAGTATGTCTGAAACTAGAAAATAAAGTTTCACATAGTACTAAATATAACTTCTTGCTATGCAGTTAAAGGCCGTTTGCCAAATTTTGATGGTTGTCAGGATCCAAAACTCATGAACAAGGCCAATGTTTTGACAACTGAAATTACTTTCAAGATGGATAAATTTGCCCTATTTAAGAGAGAGAAAGGTTGAAGGAATTAGTTAATTACCTTTCATCTCCAAATGTTCCAGACTTCATATAGAGCAAGCTCATCATTTATTTTTGTATAAATAGAATCTTAACCAAGATAATAAAATTACAACTAGACTCACAGCATACTTTTCCATGGAAAGACAAGTCAGAAAACTTAATTTCCAAGATTACTTAAAAAGAGATAAATAAAAATAGTTCATGGATACTCAGTTCTATCAAACACCATTGACCAAATGCATTATCCTGAACTTCTACAATATGTTTTCTATTAAATTTCTGTCAGATATATCTCTTTCCAAGGACAGACAAAAGATATTTCCTTTTCTTTTCTTTTTTTACTTTGCTGTATTTCAGAAATCAAGACAAACTCTTGTGCATCACAAAACAACTTTATAAATATGGAGTCTAAAATTAATGGTGGCTGGAGACCACGATCAGCAATAATTTACTCTAAAACTATGATTAAGAAGTCATATGAGTGAGATGTCCTTACTGGCTTTGAATATTGAGTTTTCTGAATTCCTTTATTGCTGATCTTAGCTCTTTATAGAGAGAAGGCAGTCAAGACTTTTCATGTTCATAACAAATGAATATTCCAGCCATTAAATTATGACATGCTAAAATTTTCTCTCCAAGTTTACATATCCCCACACTTGCCCCTAAGGTCTGCACCTTAGTAACTATCAAGATCTCTGAGCATGGGTCCAGAGAGATAGCACAGAGGTAGGGTATTTGCCTTTTACGAAGCCAATCCAGGAAGGATGGTGGTTCAAATCCCAGCATCCCATATGGTCCCCCATGCCAGGAGCGATTTCTGAGTGTAGAGCCAGGAGTAACCCCTGAGTGCCACTGAGTGTGACCTAAAAATACCTCCCCCAAAAAAGTGTAGAAAGATACCATGAAGTGTGGGCTTTATTTTAGGAGATCTTATGCCCACAAGTTTCAATATTTTCAAATTTCATCAATAGCTTGAAAATGCATTAATGGACTAATCTCAGAAAAAATAACCCTCCATTTTTCTCTATTTTCTTAGGGTCTTACAAAAGTTATAGATGAAAACAAAACGAAAAGATAGTTACCATGTTTGATGACAAAAACAAGGTAACAAAATTATATAACTGAAACAAAATACACTAAATGAATGATAGTACTCTGACTTTAAATACTTTTAGTTGTTATCACTGTTAGAAACAAGGATGCTTGAAGGTCATTCAAACAAATGTGAGTGGCTAGAAATATCACAAGAAAACCTGCTACTCTACTTTCTGTATTATTTAGTATCTATGAGCCTTAGGGTCTCCATCCAAAAAATAGGAATAATAAAAACAGTGGTATCTTGTTCCCTGAAAAATGGTGAGGATTAAATGACATAATGCAATTATGAGTTGTTCTGCTGGTTAGTGTCATATTTAGCAATAGCAGTAGCTAATGCAAAGTTTGAGACATTGTAATATTTTGTGTGATGTCAGAATTAAACTAGAGAAAATTCAGTTTTATAAAAGAAAAACTTGGTAGAATATATAAATTAAAAATCCTATGTACATCACTATAAATTTAAAAAATACATCAGGCCAGACTTAGTGATCGAGATTTAATCTGGTTAATGTTCTTTATTTTCAGACATTTGCTTCCTACATTTAATGTTCTATCAACCAGGATATAATTTCTTCTAAAGCTCTTCCTGCATTATTATTATTCTAAAATATTGCTTGTCTCTTTCCTCAAATTCCATATCCCTCCAAAAAAACTGTATGTTTTTATTTAAAAATAAACAACTGTCTGTATACATTAGAAGTGGAAAAGCAAAATAAGTGTTTGATCAGTGGGTATTAGGTTCCTATGCTATACAAATATTACAACTCAGGGTTTCAGGGTCTTAAACAATTAAGATATAATTTCCCATCAGTGTGTGTGTGGGGGGGTCTGGGGAAACTTTGACTCCCTGTTTCCTGCATGTAGAATGGCATATTATTTCAAGGGAGCCCTGAGAGTAAATCCTAAGAGCACCTTTTAGTCAGAAATTCTGAAGCACATTGCAAACATGAATGTACTTATTCATAAAACACACATCTATTGATGCTGATCATACAATTTTTTTCTCAAGAATTCCTATGTAGCCACACCACTGATGCATTTTCTCAATGGGGTTTTGCCTCCCTTGTGGTCTCTATTTCTGGGCTATGATTCAGTAACTCTACCCTTCAGAGTATGCTTTGGCTGCCTTTTGGAACAGGGACTTCTCTGTTTAAATCAAGAGAGCATAATGAAACATTGTCTGCTGCAATATCAAATGTGAGGTTTCCGCTAAACTAATTGGTAGGGAAAATATTTTGCCTTCACCCAGTGGCAGGGTCTGAAGTCAGGAAAATGGAAATGGAAAAGGGGTGGGGAAGGTTGGGGAAAGCAGCAGATAATCTGAACGGGACTGAAAGAAATCGGTTACTGTAAACTGAGGAGCTTTAGTGAGGGGCTGAAATGAAGACAGTGTTTGGGTTGGTTCCACTGTCTGGCAAGGAGAAACCAATTAGGAGAAAGAGACTTGAAGTCTAGACAAGACTCTACCATTAACTTATCTTGACTCAGTTTACTCATTTACCCAGTTATGCCATTCTATAGAGCTAATTTTAAAGCATATAACAAATGTTATATGCAAAATGTTCAGGTGAGGTGATAAAATAGCTACGAAAGTGCAACGAATGTCATAAATGCAGTGTTTTTCAGCCAGGTTGATAGGGCTAAGAGTACAACTGATTTTGCATCAGAAACTTTATGCTACCACATATGTGCTTTATCCTCCATAGTTTTCCTCTCCTATGAAAAATTTGAATAATTTATTTCAAATACTATGTGTGGATAGAACAAGAAAATAAAAAATATGTAACACTAACTCCAGAGGTATGACTGAGACAACTGCAACTGAACGGATCTCCTGAAAGCATAACGAAAGACGCCATTCCAGGCTCCATCTTAGGTTCAGCACAATGACCAAAACCACCAACCGGGGAACACTGATATAAACGACAATGAAGGAACTGAACTTCCAGAGCCAAAAAAAAAAAAAAAAAAAAAAAAAAAAAAAAAAAAAAAAAAAAAAAAAAAAAAAAAAAAAAAAAAAAAAAAAAAAAAAAAAAAAAAAAAAAAAAAAAAAAAAAAAAAAAAAAAAAAAAAAAAAAA
>PVKC010018389.1:0-19643 GCA_004027635.1 Crocidura indochinensis
GGGAGGGAGGGAGGGAGGGAGAGAGGGAGGGAAGAAACATATAATGTTGAAAGAAAAATCAAGAAATCACAAATAGCCTTAACATTACCATCCAGGAAAGTCTGTTCAAGATAATCAATGATCTGGGTGGCCTCACAAATAATGTTTTCCCCGTGGATAAGGACAGGCACTTCTCCAGTTGAGTTCAAACGCATAAACCAAGGCTCATTGTGCTCACTCAAGGGCAGACTTACATCATGTTCCTCGCACTTCAATGCCTTTTCAGCAATTACCAAGCGCACCTGGAAGAATCCACAGTAATTACTACAACAACAACATGTAGACTTTCGACTCAATTATATCCCTGGATACCAGCAACAGCATTTCTGTGCTTCCCCCAATCCCTTATATTTCCCACATTTTAAATTTTCTTATTCCTGAAATTAACAATTTCAGGAAGTCTAAAAGATTATGAAGTCTAAAAGATCATATTAATTTAAAAATGGGAGGGACATTGGTGGTGGGAATGTTGCAGTGGTGAACGGGGGCTTTTCTTTTATGACTGAAAACCAACTACAATTATGTTTGTAATTATGATGCTTAAATAAATATATTATTTAAAATATATAAATAAAAAATGGAACAAAAATTACTCCAGTTCCATTTATTCTATAGCCACTTTCCCTCTCCATCACCCCTTTTCTGGGACCCTAAACCTCATCTATTCTGCCCTAAAATTTAACTGAAAGCTAGGCCGGGCAGAAAGAAAAGAATGTGAGTAAGAAATACTAAAAGCGTGCAACATTCCACTCTTTTATTACTTCTTACTCACATGTCTGCAATCATGGTGCTTAAATAAAGATACTACTTTTAAAAACAACATAGGTGGTAGGAATCCCTTTGATTCAATGTTACTATATACCTGAAATACTACTGTGAATGATTTGTAATCTACTTTGGTCAAAATAAAAATTATTAATATAAAGAAAAAACAATCCACACCAAAACAAAGATATATAACCTCAGTCCTTAGTTCTGAGAAAGTGAGAGTAATAAAGATCAAATCAGGAAATAAATAAATAAATAAAAATGGAACGAAAATTATTCCAGTTCTATTTATACTATAGTCAGTTTTCCTCTCCATCACTTCCTTTCTGGGACCCTAAACCTCATTTATCCTGCCCTGAAATATACAAAGCTAGGCCTGGCAGAAAGGACAAAATGCAAGTAAGAAATACTAAAAATGTGCAACATTCCCACTCCAAAAATGTAGCTCTTACATTTTTGCAATCATGGTGCTTACATAAAGATACTATTTTTAAAAAAATAAATAAAAATAGAATGAAAATTATTCCAGTTCTATTCATACTATAGTCACCTTCCCTCTTCATCAGCCCTTTCTGGGACCCTAAACCTAAAATATCTGACCCTGAAATATACCTAAAATATACCTGAAATACAGCTGAAATACACTGAAGTATACTGAAATATACAGACATAAAACCAAAACATACTGAAATATAACCAAAATATACCTAAAATATACATGAAATAAACAAAGCTAGGCCTGGCAAAAAAGGGAAGGGTGTGAATAAGGAATATGAAAATATGCATCTGCTATTCGACTTTCTTCCTGGCAAATGCGAAAGAAAAAAATGATGCTTTTTCTGTCGCATTTCATAAGTGGCAATTCCAGAGTCGCAGCCCTTTAGAACCCAGAAGGATCCTCTAGGAAGGTGCATCCTACCCCAATGGAAAGAACTGGAGGGAACCTTGCAGGCTTGTGGTGCGCCCAGCCCAGGCCTCGCCTGCAAGGGAGCTGTCCCGGTGCTGAAACCCGATCCGCAAGGCCTTCACCTTTTGCGAGCTGAAGGAATGCGTCCAGTGGTAGAGAATGAGCTTCACCTCCACATCTGGCTTTTCCTCTCCTTTCAGGGAGGCATCCCCACTCTTCTCGTCCAGCCTCTGAGCCATTTCAGGGGGGTTTTAGAGCGAGCGAGCTAGGATGGCACCTGTCAGCCCTTTGGCTGCTTCTCCCTCCCACACTGCCCAGGAAAGCGAAGCGAAGCGGAGTTGGTATTTTTATCCCACAGTCACCCGTAGACTGGGAAACATCCAGAAAACGAACGGAACCCTGGGAGATGTAGTTTCACCTAGGTGAAATCTAGAGGCGCTGAGTCTGGAAAAGATGCAGTGGGGGTTGCAAGTCTAGGACGCCTCTGGAATCCATAGGCCGCTGAGTTTGGGAGATGCAGTTAAATAGGTTTTTAGAAAAGGGGATCAAAATATGAGACCTAGGTTATTCAGATAAATAAAAACTATAATGTTGGTTATTGATCCAAATCCATTGCATCAATTGCATCAAGACAGCAAGATTTCAGTGGAAGATACCAAGTACCTTTGGCAGAAAGGAAGTTGCAATTGTCAGACAAAAACAACAGAGAATTGATTGTCACTATGTACCTTAAATATTACTCTGAAAGATTTGTTGTTCACTTTTTGGTCACAATAAAAATTATTTTAAAAAATGTTTTCATATCTTACATATAAAAAACAGAATGGGGGGCCAGAGCGATAGCACAGCAGTAGGGCGTTGGCCTTGCAGCAGAACTGGATGGATCCGGGTTCGATCACCAGAATCCCATATGGTCCCCTGAGCCTGCCAGGAGCAATTCCTGAATGCAGAGCCTGGAGTAACTCCTGAGCACCGCCATGTGTGGTCTAAAAAAAAATTCTCTTTAATGTTGGAGTAAAACTAGGAGTAAGTTCTGGGTTCCATCTCCACCATGAAAAAAACAAGCAACACATAACATAGCAACTAACAACAAAAGGATTCAACTGTGAAGTCATGCAAAAAAAATCGCAAGTGCAAGTGCAATAATAATGTCATAAACCATGATAAGTAGCTAAAATAGCTGCTAAGCACAGAAATTTTAGAGCCAAATTACTTGTATTCATATTCTTATTTCTCAATTGCCCAGCATTTGAAGTGGAGATAATTCTGCTTGCCTCTTAAGTTTTTTGTTTGTACTGTTTGGGGTGGGGCTTTTTTAAATGAGAATTACATAACTAATTATAATGAAAATATTCACTACAGTCTCAGCATTCAATATCATTCACAGGTTCAATAGCCTTGCAAAAGACCTTTATAACCATGGTCACAATCATAATTTTACACTACTCTACATATAATTGCCAACCTCTTAAAAGTTGACATCAAAAGGGCTAGAGAAATAGTTTGCATTTAATGTTAAATATATATCTAACTTTAGAATACAAATAGACAGATATTCTAAAGACAATCTATTAATGTGCATAAAATTAATGAAATTGGCATAATTCGTAGCTTAACCTCTCCTATAGTAATTTAGCTCTGGAAATACAATAGCAAATTCCAGATTAATTTTGTTTCAGTATGTTTGATGATAATGAAATTTTATCTAAGCACTTTGCTACTGAGAATGAAAGCTATGTATTTCCTAAATTTCACTGCAGCTAAACTAGCAGGTCTGAATCTATGTTTTAGTAAATGGAATGAACTTGATTAGCTACAAGGCAAATTCTGAAGCTCTTTCTTGAAGAGACAGTTGGTTTTGTACCTTTTCTTCATCATAACCTCATTGAATTTTCTGGAGAGTAAATTGGACCAGAAGAAAATTAGCCATACCCTAGTAACAAACCTGTACTGAGCTGGAAAAAAATGAACTTTAAGAATTGGCTTGGTGGGGGAGAGAAAATGACAGTACAATGGATAAGGCAGTTTCATTGTATGTAACCAATGGGATTTTATCCCTAGCATCCTATATGGTCACCTGAACAACACCATGAGAGATTCCTGAATGCAGAGCCAGGAGTAAGCCCTGAGCACTGCCAGGTGTGGACCAAAAATAAACAAACAAGCAACAATGAAAAGAAATTGGGAGGTCCAATCACCACACCAACCTCAGCCTACGAAACTCTAAACTTATTTAAAAATAAAACATCTTGATTCAAGCTTTGTGCTCTCTGGATTTTTTTACCTTTGCCTATTCTCACATAACCAACCTTGTAAAATACAGCTAGTTTCTTTCTGTATGCTTCTATAGCTTGTAGTTTTTCTGTAATGAATTTGTATTTTTTATTACTTTTTAAGACATGAACTTTTAAAATAATCATTAAACAGGAACTAGAGAGATAGTACAGCCAGTTTGCCTTGCATGCTCAAAAGTGATCCCTGAGCATAAAACCAGACTGACTCAAGTCCTAAGCACAGCCTGCTGGGGCCCCCAAGTAACTCTCCCAAATTATAATACAGATGAGCTAAGAAAACATGATAATGTCTTGCTGCTTTTTTGGGGGGAGGTCTTTTTCGATCATACTCGGTAGTGCTCAGGGGTTACTTCTGGCTCTACACTCAGAAATCACTCCTGACAGGCTCAGGGGACCATATGGGATGCCTGAATTTGAATCACCATCCTTCTGCATGCAAGGCAAACGCCCCTTACCTCCATGCTATCTCTCCAGACCTCTATTTTTAATTATAAAAGAGAACTGCTACATCTACTTTCCATGATTGAGAGCATTAATTTCTATTTCAGTCAAAGGCACTTGTAGGTGGTATAAAACTTTTTCATTCAGAGATTTGATCACAGTATTGGTATGTGCATTCTGTTCTGAATAGATTTTGATCCACACCTAGTGATGCTCGCCTACTCCCCAGCAAAGGTAAAAATAGGGACTCTCATAGGCAAAACATGTGTTCACCTCATTATGTGCATTCTGTAGTTTTGTGTTTTCTTATATTATAACATTAGATTGTTGGCTTTTAGAGAGCAGGTGCCAGAAAAATTATAAAATATTTTAATATGCATAGGCTGAGCTCATTCTTCTCATAAACAGTGCTACTAAATCCAGAATACATAATGGTAAAAGACACAATCATTAAACGTCAGTAAACTTCAGTAAAAAGAGAAAAATGGGATTTCATACAGTAAAATAGTAACTTTTATATCCAGGATATTGTTAGGAATGTGTGAAAGACACCTAATGCAGAGCATATTTCCAGAAGAGATAAAATTGCTTTAAGCATAAGCAGCACTATATTGGTACAATTACCAATATATTTAGAATTGTGTGATCACTGACTCATTTGGCTCATGAGGAATGACTGTTCAATTGTTGGGAGTTTTACAGCCTGAATGTTCAACACACCCCCTATTGAAAATGAACTAAAACTAATTGCAATTCAAATTTTAATAGAATTAGATACACTCAAAATTCATCAGTTCCTGCTCATTTTCCTATGTTTATTATAATCAATATGCTTGAAAATGATATTTTCAGAGTTTTTTCCCAGAGTATATGCTTAAATATCTGGCAGCATGCATGTATATACTTGTCACTTAATATTTAATCAATTGTTTGGAGTAAGAGAAGGATCAGAATTCTGGGTACATTTTGTGAGTACATGCATATATTTATCTGCTGTGTGTAGTTTTTCCTGTTACAATCAGCTTTAATTCTTCTTCTCTATTTCTTAGACAACCACGTATTTCTTTTCATTATCTTTTTTTTTTCAAAGATAAAGGTAAATTTACACAGCTATCTGCCCACAATCAAATATTGTGCACTTTCTAGAACACATGTTCCCAGAAGCAAAACTAAGAACCAGTAAGCACTAAATAAATTGGTTACTGCATCGGTATTTAATATTAATGATACATTTTTGCCAGATTCATAAAAGATTTTAAGAGAATCTGAAGAAAGGGGAAAGGCAAAAATGTACTAGATTATGGGGGGTGTCTGCTTAAGCAAGATTTCTAATAATAATATATCATTTGAAGAAAGTCAATTTCTCTATCTATAGATTACAAATCACCGATTTACAATCTCACTTTACTCTTATAATAACTTTAACTTGCATGAGGCAAGTTGTCATCCTAATTTATGGTAAGTGAAATATGTACTAGTGTCTGATGGGCTAATCTAGAAACCTAGAGCTAGTATGTAAAGGAACTACTGCACACATGTGATTTTCACTCTTACTCACCAGCATTATTTTCTAATACAATGCTATTTTAAAACAAAAAGAGAACATTAGGCATCTTCAAGCTTTATATGCCTGGGGTAGATTTTTAGGGACATATAGCCACCATCTTGAAATTAATTCATGTAGGTGGATACAGTTCTCTTAGAGAACATACAACATCAAACTATAGTGTATGAATCTTCTGCATCGGTTAACCTCTTAAGTCTCTTAAGAACAAGGGCCATAGAGTATCTATTTCAACTCCCTAGGAGCCAAAATAGTGCTTGGCAAGATGTTTCAAATTATTCATTAATATATGGATAAAAAGAGTAGGTAACAGCCACCAACATCAATAGCAGCAAACAGTGAAACAATTATATTAATATTATTCAGATAATAATGATATAGACTGCTTAGTCTACTACTTTAGAAAGTCTATGTTTAAAGGTAATTTTCTAAAAAAAATAATTTTACAACCCAAGACTATGAATCAGAACTCTTAATTATTATGGTATCAATATTTATTTAAAATTATTTATTCATTTAAATTTTCTTAGTGCGTGAAATTAAAATGGAATTTTACTGATGTTATGAAGTAACTTATCACATAACCCCTCTGAGCCTGAGTCCCTTTACCCTATAAAACTGTTTTAAAAATTCACTATTATAAGGCCACACACACACATATATATGTATATACATGTATATAATGTGTATGTATATACATATATGTGTATGCATGTATACAGATATATGCATATACATATATATACAGTTTGGAAAAGTTCCTTGCTAAGAGACTATAATATATATTTTCATTTAGCGTATCTCAATCAATTTTAGTTTATCATCTAGAAGAACTATGACTGATGTATATGCCTATAATTCTACTGTATCTATTTTAAATCACTCATGTATTTTGGCAGGTATTAGGTTATTTATATTTATATATATGTGTGTGTGTGTGTGTGTGTGTGTGTGTATTTTTTTTTTTTTTTTGGTTTTTGGGCGACACCCGGCGACGCCCAGGGGTTACTCCTGGCTATTCGCTCAGAAGTCGCTCCTGGCAGGCACGGGGGACCATATGGGGAACCGGGGGATCGAACCGCGGTCCGTCCTAGGTTAGCGCAGGCACCTTACCTCCAGCGCCACCGCCCGGTCCCCTATTTATATATTTTTAATGTATGTCAACTTAACTAGAGTTCATGAAACCTTGAAACAGATTGGAACCCTCCAGGGTTTGATTGGGAGCGGTGGGGAAGTTTGGGGAAGTACTTTTATGAGTGGCCACAAGAGGTCTCTGTACATTTAAAAATAATCTTTTTTTTTTTTTCCTGGGCAAATTAGAAAACAAAAGTACTGGCATTCTTTAGAGAATTTAACTTAGCAAGCTAGATAACTCAAAACCAAATTTTTCAAAGTGAGAAGAAAAAATGTTTTCCATAAATATAAAATAAAATTGCCTCCATTTTCTTTTGATAACACACTAAGATATTTTTTCATTTTAATTCTCATAGGCAAAACGTGAGTTTATCCCATTATAACATACTGATTACACAAAGAACTCACAATTACTTTGCCTACTCAGCTTTGACCCATGCCAGTCACGACCTGGTAAACTGAATAAAAGTTGTAATTTTCATACAGATGTGTGCACAAATGTGATAAAATAAAGAACATGGGTGCCCTCGTTAATAAATTATTTAGGAAAATTTTCATTTTCAGTATCAACAACTCTAGTTTTCTAGAGAATTTTTTTAAGCATCAACTAAAATATGTAACTGAAATAAAACATGGCTTCTCAATGTGGTAAAATAAGTACTATGATTCTGGTTAGTGTTCCAGGGTTTTAATCAATTGATTCCTACATTTGTTTTATTACAATGGTGCTTAGTATGGATCCCTAGCAAGCAAATCAGTATTACCTGGGAGCTTGTTAGAAGCAGCCATTCCACTGAATGACAAACTTTGGAGATGGGGCCTAGCAACTGGTATTTTTAGAATCCTCCAGCTTTATTAACTGAAGATTTGAAAACTAACAGATTAATATATAATTTATGTGTATAATTAATGAAATATATGTACTTTCAATTTCTAGCCTACTCAATTTTATAATTGTAAATTTCATAGTACGGAATAGTGTTATTTAAGTCAAAAACTGACTTACCGACTTTTGTTTGTTTCTTTGTTTTGGGCCACACCCGGTGACACTCAGGGGTTACTCCTGGCTATGCGCTCAGAAATTGCTCCTGGCTTGGGGGACCATATGGGACGCCAGGGCATCAAACCCTGGTCTGTCCTACACTAGTGCGATCAAGGCAGACGCCTTACTGCTTGCGCCACCGCTCCAGCTCCTGACTTAAGGACTTTAAAAGAAAATGCAAAATTATTTGGAACAACTTCCACAGAACAACCTCCTAAAATCAGGTTGTTTCTAGCCACTATTTAGGACTTACAGACTTAAGATGCCAAGACTCCTGCAGTCTACTTAACATGCTAAAAATATAGATTATTTCTACAAAAGTTTACACAAAGACCTCAGGGACTTTAAACTTGCTTTTAAATCTAAAATCTTTCCTCTTATTGCTTGGAACCCAGAGAAAATAATTTACTTAAAACCAAATTCACCTCAAGCTGTGAGGCTAATGTAGATGCAAAGATTTGATTACATTTTTAGTTTATTACAGAATGACTTATGTTGATGATTACTCTAAATTCTTTCTCTTTTTTCAGCCACATCGGTTGAGCTCAGTGCTTACTTCTTCTTTTATGGTCAGGGGTCAATTCTACTGGTGCTCTGAGGTTCATAAAGAGTGCCAGGAATTGAACCCTGGTCAACATAGTGCAAGGAAAGCACACTACCCATTTTTAAGATCTCTATTCCCAGTTTTTGAAAGAATGCTTAATTTTTCTACTTGAAAATTCACTGTGAATGGGGCCAGAGAGATATCATGGAAGTAAGACATTCTGCATGCATAAGGTCAGTGGTTCAAATACCAGTAACCCTTATGGTCCCAAGCCTGCCAGGAGCAATTTCTGAGCATAGAGCCAAGAGTAACCCCTGAGCACTGTCGGGTGTGACCCAAAAACAAACAAACAAAAAAATTCATTGTGAATCATATTTCTGGTGGAAAGGATTTGGCATATCTTTTTTCTCTTATTCTTCTCATTGATTTCTATTATGAACAGTGCATAGCTAAGAATAAGTATATTAACCAATATCAATTCAAATAAAACTGTATTTGTACCACATGGTTGTTAATAAATTTTGTGTGTTTTGCTACATATTAAGGACTATTTTGGGGCCGGGCGGTGGCGCTGGAGGTAAGGTGCCTGCCTTGCCTGCGCTAGCCTAGGAAGGACTGCGGTTCGATCTCCCGGTTTCCCATATGGTCCCCCAAGCCAGGAGTGACTTCTGAGCGCATAGCCAGGAGTAACCCCTGAGCGTCACTGGGTGTGGCCCAAAAACCAAAAAAAAGAAAAAAAAGGACTATTTCAAGAAATATATAGTGTATATATCCATATAAAAAACACTTGAAAAAAAACCTTAAGTCAAAAAGATCTATAAAACATTTCTATTTTATAGATGAAGATACTGAAATAAAAAGTCAGGAATTTCCCAAATTTATATTCTTTTCCGAATTTGATATCCCAGTATTAAAAGTAGGATTTAAGGAAGGACGAGTTTGTACAGAAGTCAGAGTCACATGTTTTGGTGCATAAGGCCCAAGAATAACCCCCTGAGCCTTCAAATATAGTTTTGGTGATCCCAAGTACCTACCACTGGCACGACCCTGATAACCCCCAGCAGTCACTGGTCCAGTGCAACAACATATTACTGGGTCTTAGCACTGAACTATATAGTCCTGTTGCAGAGTATTTTGGGGGTGACACCTTGATTATTGCTCGAAAGGCCATCCACACTACTCCATAAAACAAAATTGGGACTTAGACCATGGGTGTGAATTAGTGGTAAAAACATGTTTTGCATGTGTGAAGCCCAGGTTTAACCCCTAACACCTCAAGGGGGGAAAAAAGGAAACAAAATCTATGGTCTAGAGAACCATGTTTTTTTTTTTTTTGTTTTGTTTTGGTCTGGTTTGATTTGGTTTGGTTTTTGTTTTTTGGGTTACACCAGGCAGCACTCAGGGGTTACTCTTGGCTCTATGCTCAGAATCGCTCCTGGCAGGCACAGGGGACCATATGGGATGCCGAAATTCGAACCACCATCCTTCTGCATGAAAGACAAATGCCTTACCTCCATGCTATCTCTCCGGTCCCAAGAACCATGTTTTTATCCTTTTTTTGGTCCCCCAATTCACAATACAGACCTGCAAATGGCTTGTGTTGAGGTGTATATGGGATGCATTTACTGTACCTCCTATTTCTAGTCAGCGTAAGAGCACAGCCTGTGGTAAGAATTGGGGGGCCTTATCTTTTCTTTTCTTTTCTTTATTTTTTAATATATATACATATATATATATATATATATAAATTCTTCACCAGTGCAACATTCCCATGACCACAAGTGTCCTTCCTCCCCACCCCACACCGGCATGTACTCTAGATAGGCTTTCCTGTCTAGAATACTTTCCTCATTCAGTCACATTTTGCTATGATAGTTCTCAGTGTAATTATTTCTGTAACTGCACTAAATGATCCCTGTGGTGAGCTTCTTGTTGGGAGCTGGACCCTCCAGTCCTCCTCTATTTTGTCTCTGAGAATCATTACACAAATGTTTTTCATTTTTCTCAAAACCCATAGATGAGTGAGATCATTCTGTGTTTATCTCTCTCCCTCTGACTTATTTCACTCAGCATAGTAGGTTCCATATACATCCATGTATGGGAAAATTTCATGACTTCATCTCTTCTGATGGCTGCATAATATTCCATTGTGTATATGTACCATAGTTTTTTTAACCATTCATCTATTGAGGGGCATCTAGGCTGTTTCCAGAGTCTGGTTATTGTAAATAACGCTGCTATGAATATAGGTGTGAGAAAGAGATTTTTTTATTGAATTTTTGTGTTCCTAGGATATCTCCCTAGGAGTGAGAACCATGTTTTTAAATCACCAAATAATCCAGCCTCTGGATTAAATATAACATATACATACATATGTATATAACAGTATATATTTATACAGTATATCATTATAATGATACATACATACATCAATAGTTATATATTATTATGTACTACATCTCTGACTTTTGTTTGGTTTCTTTTCTGTAAAGCAAAGAGTGGTGAGTGCAGGTAGAGAAATAACTACACTAACACCTACTATGACAATGTTAATGAGTGAGAGAAGGAAAATGCCTGTCTCTATACAGGCAGGGGATAGGGGAGTAGGGAGGTGGGGTTTCTGGTATTGGGAATGTTGCACTGGTGAAGGGGGGTTGTTCTGTTTATGACTAAAACCCAACTACACTCATGTTTGCAATCACAGTGTTTAAATAAAAATATTATTTTAAAGAAAATGATTCAGAAAAAGGTGGGGGCCGGAGTGGTGGCACAGAGTGGTAAGGCATCTGCCTTGCCAGCACTAGCCTATAATGGACCAGGGTTCGATTCCTGGCATCTCATATGGTCCCCCAAGCCAGGAGCAATTTTTGAGTACATAGCCAGGAGTAACCCCTGAGCATCACCAGGTGTGGCCCAAAACAACAACAACAACAACAACAACAACAAAAAGAATTCAGGGACAGGAGCAATAGCACAGCAGAAGGGCGTTTGCTTTGCACGAGGCCGATTTAGGACAGACCTATGTTCCATCCCCCAGAGTCCCATATGATCCCCTGAGTCTGCCAGAAGTAATTTCTGAGCTCATAGGAGAAGTAACCCTTGATTGCCACAGGGTGTGGTCCAGAAAGAATTTAAAAAAAAAAAAAGAATTCATTGTGATTTATGCTTTGTTTTTATCTGTTTGTTTGTTTTTGGATTCCAGAATGCTCAGAGCTTTACTTGTGACTCTATATTCAAGAATCACTCTTGGTAGAGTTTAGGGAACTATTCACAGTGCCCAGAATCAAAACTGAGTCAGCCAGATGCAAAATATCTTACCTGCTGTACTGCCCTCCTCCCATTGTGATTTTTCATTGATTTTTTTTATATATTTTCCTTGCTAGAGATGGACTCCAGAGACACGCATGCTCCCAGAGCCCCAGCCACAATCCCTTGTTTATGATATATATATTTGGTTTTTGGGTTACACCCAGCAGCCTTCAGGGGTTACTCCTGGCTCTATGCTCAGAAATCACTCCTGGCAGGCTCGTGGGACCATATGGGATGCGGGCATTTGAACCAACGTCCTGTGCATGCAAAACAAATGCCTCACCTCCATGCTATCTCTCGGGCCCCTATGATAATTTTTAAGTTAAATATTCTATACAATGTTTGACAGAGTATATAAAAGTGTAACAGATACAATAATGGGATAGTAAAAATAGCGCACTTTTTAGCATTCAATAAATATTAACATGAATTAGACTTTGCAGGAACTTGGCTACTTGATTAGCTATAGTATGGAATTTCATTTTTAGCAATTCTTGCTAATCTTTTTTTTAATTTTAGTTATTTATACTTCAAATATATACGATATACATGGCAATGGTAGTGAGTGAGAGAAGTAGAATGCGTATCTCGAACACAGGCAGGGGTGAGGGAGGTGGGAGATGGGGGACATTGATGGTGGGAAGGTTGCACTGGTGAAGGGTGGTGTTCTTTTCTATAACTGAAACCCAACTACAAACATGATTGTAATCATGGTGCTTAAATGAAATATTATTATAAAAAGACAGTACATATAGATTAAAATTATGATATAATCAGTACTAAGGAGATATTAATATTTTCTAATGAAACAGATAACAAATGCTAAATATTTAGGTAATACTTTCATACTTACACATATGTTTATTTCTAGACTTCATGCTGCACCACAAGGGTGGATCACTAGAAGATGATCATGCTAATGCCATGAAAATATCACTTACAATATTGAAGTAAAAGCGGTCAACATGAATGAAGGAGTTTCTTGAAGTCTGATATTTGATTTCTCCTGGTATTTGATTAATACCATTAAGGAACCTATTATAAAGAAGCATACTTAGAAATATTTACAAATAAGAAAGCCTCTGGGATATTTATACATTCTTGGAAAAAGCATATCCCACAAAGGATACTTAGTGTGAAAGTCTGATTATCATGGCACTTTATTAGTGATCTTTCTTTTATTTATTTATTTTTTTTGGTTTTTGGGTCACACCAGCAGTGCTCAGGGGTTACTCCTGGCTCCATGCTCAGAAATTGCTCCTGGCAGGCACAGGGGACCCTATGGGGCACCGGGATTCGAACCGATGACCTTTTGCATGAAAGGCAAAGGCCTTACCTCCATGCTATCTCCCAGGCCCCAGTGATCTTTCTTAAAGTTCCAGAAAAAAATGTTTTCTTTACCATTTATGACATTTGTAGTATATGTTCATTCTTTCCTGTGAACTACAGACTGCTTTCCTTCCTGCAGAAGCTGCCTATTTCTTTTATTTCCCAATAAATGATTCAGATACTCTTCCCAGGCACCTAATTTCATCATTGCCTTTTAGTGCTTAAAGAAAGATTTTCATGGTTTTTTAAGATCACTGAGTATTTATCTTAACAGTTGAGTTGAGGGCTCAACATGTTTCTAATGTCCTTGCTTATGTGTTGAATAATATGTGTGAAAGTTTATGGGTTCTTGAATGATATCTGTCCATATGAGAATGATGGTATAAATTCAGAGGCATAAGCTTTAAAGAAAGAAAATGCTACAAGGATTTCTCTAGGTAATATTTTTGTCCTGGAAAAGTAGAAATAGAATCAAGATTCAGAGCAATTTTAGCAGCTCTGAGACTCCAAAGAGTCTTCTACATTCTTTTGCACCAACTTCAACTCACAGGCATGATTTTTTTTCCTAACCACCCAATGACAGCAGGAATATTGAGAGAACAAATATGAGAGTCAATACTATAATAACTACCACTTTATTTTATTGGTCTTAATACCATCCTAAAGAAGTAAAAGATAACAGTAATAGCAAAACACCATACTAAGTTTTACATTGGCATTCCAAAGTAGAACTCTAACACTTTGCTGTCATTTTTCACAGATCACAATGTTTCAATAGGAAATAATACTGGGACACTACAAAAGATCTTAAATCCAGGCATGTCACTGAAACTAAGGAATTGAATCTGAACCTATTCAAGCTATGTGAGGAAAACTAGTGGCATGTGGCCACATGAAACTATTTCCAGAGGCTTCTGCCTGATATGACACATTATTTGGAGAGACAGTGAGCCACAAAGATCACTCTAGAGAGGAGCTTGACTCAAGAAGAAATCATCACCTTCTAGAAAAGGGAACTTTGACAGAAAAGGAAAAACTGGTATCATTCAAAGCAATGCTTTGATTTCTAAAACACAACAGCTGTGGTGAGGAAAGAAGGTCAAATAAGTCCATAGATCAACTTGAACACTCTATCCTGAAAATTAATTACTGTATGCAAGTAATGAAGTGGTGCAAGCCATACTGTCCATGCCAGGGGCAAGAGAAACAGAAACAGAAAAAAGAACAGAAAAGAAAGTCTTTGAAAAGAGAAAGATGAAGATGAAGCACACAAATCCCCAATGTGGCCATTGCTGGGGAACGTGGTTGGCAAAGGGAGACTGGAGGAGTTTGGGAGGGACAGAGATGGCCCTTCCTCCCAGATCTCTCAGAGCAAAAGTGCTGATTTTGTACAATGAAGTGGCTGCTGTCCCAGGGTCCCTCTTTAAATAACCGATGACCCATAAGAGCCCTCTTTTTCACCTTCCTCATTACACATGTGTCTTGACGGCTGCAGCAGCTGCAGAAAACAGCAAGTTCTCAGGCAGACATGTAAGGCAGTTCTCAGCTCTCAAAGAGCCCTGAGCCAGCTGTCCTGCAAGCTGATTTCGAAAGTGCGTCCTCCCCTGTGGCCAGAAGGGTGCCTAGCCCTCTGTGACTCTCAGGTGAGGTCTGTGTCCTCTTTACTTGTGTACCAACAACTCTGAAATTCAGCCCTGTGTCAGCGGCCACTTTTTTTTTTTTTCAATATTTCATCCAACTCCCTGAACCAGCCCCTTGAAGCCAATAGGCCTGCTGGGTGCCGCAAATGTGATCCTGTCTGTCTGTCGTTCAGGACGCAGGAGAAAAGCGACATGACCATATTTATTGCTGTTGCTATTCTGGGGGCCTGATGACGTTTTTCTCTCCTTGTGGTTGAGCACTGGCCCTGTTCATCTTTCACCTCTCCCTCCAAGTCTGTGAGGTTAAAACCAGTGATACAAATAGATTCTATCAGGAGGAAAATTAAACAGAGATTCTCAAAGTATTCCCAACTCTCTTTGCTACATAGCTTTCAAAGCTCTCAATGCCATGGTCCCCTCTTTTCAAGGTATCCTCTGCACATCCCACTGATAACATAAATGCTCCTGGTGGTTAGTTTGTTCATGAAAGAAAGCATGGTTGGGATGGAGGAGAGTTGGGAGGAAGAGACCTGACTGATAAATACAGCTTGGAAATTTGGCAAATGTGGAGTTTTCCACTGGTGAGGAGATTGGGAGTATCCAAGTAATACCAGTAAGCTTGAAGAGCTTTCATTTGCCTTCCGTTCCTCCACTCCTCCTTCTGAAGACACCCCTTTTCAGTGACGTGAAAGGGACTAAATGACAAGCTACAGAAATTCCTATTAAGGATACAATGACCAGAGCACAGGTGACGACGGCTCCTGGAAAGTAACTATATACAGATTTTCTAAAAGAAGAGCTTGGACACATAAATAGCTAATTACCACACACATTACTGAACTCTTCAAGTGAGAGTGAATCTGACTTAACCACTCACCCTTCTTCATTACCAATTGGTTCATTCTACCGACCCAATGACGACTCCTTTCTATTGGCATTTGCTTGGATGACCATCAGCACCTGGCAATAGTTAGATCATTAACTTTGCTAAAGTGACTCTTCAGATTTCATGTACCCTTCCATGAACCCACTGTAACCTACCAGGACTCTGAACAGTACAGAAGAATGAGAGGGTTACAGAGGTGCTGTAAGAGCTACCTGCCTGCCTTTGAATCTCTGCTCTCTGCCATGGCTTCACACTGTTGCCTCTATAAGCGCTATAGAATTAGCATGATGAAAACAATCCCTTTGTAGGGTTAAGAACACTATAGAAAAAGAGTTATTTGCAATGCAGGTAAAGATTAAGTTGGTGATATTTGGAACATTTTTATTTACTTTTTATTTGGGGGGGGCCACATCCGGTGTCGCTCAGCGGTTACTCCCGACTATGCACTCAGAAATTGCTCCTGGCTTGGGGGACCACCACATGGTATGCTGGGGGAGCGAACCAAGGTCCATCCTAGGTTTGCCACATGCAAGGCAAATGCTCCCACCCCATGGAGCTTTTTTTTTTTTAACCAAGTTTAATCTTACTTGGGTACATTTCCTTTATTTTAATTGTGACTCTTCTTCAACCTGTCTATCTACTCTCAAAAAAGACTTAGAATACAGGTTACAAAGTCCCTGACTGTCTACTAGGGAAATATCCTTTTAGGGTAGTGTAGTATTTAAAGTACATTGTCATCAGATAATTCTGTTCATTTTCATCTAAAAGTGCATAAATATTTTAATTTACTTTTAATTATTCTTTTGGTAACACGGTTGCAAAAGTGTTCACATTTACTGTCTTAATGTTCAAGACATACTCCGACTACCACCAAAGTGCCCACAATTCTCCACCACTTTTGTGTGTCACCTCTAGTCCACCTCTTTTTGTTTGTTTGTTTGTTTGTTTTGTTTTGTTTTTCACCCACACATGGTGACACTCAGGGGTTACTCCTAGCTATGCACTCAGAAATTGCTCCTGGCTTGGGGGATCATATGGGACTCTGGGGATATTGAACGGCAGTCTGTCCTAGGCAGCCGCTTGCAAAGCAAACTCCCTACCACTGCACCATCCCTCCAACTCCAGTTCTTCCTTTTTTGAGTACCAGAGATAGGGAGATTTAGGCAGTCTTTTGAAGCTAATGCTCCTTTAGAAACAGACTTTTAGGTTTGCATACAAAAAATTTATTAGTAAGTACTCTATAAAACAAAACTTCTTAGGAAACTTGACTGAGGAGACAAAGAAGTTAGAAAGTCATGCAATTGGGGAAAAAAATCAATTTTCTGAGCTGCTCTGGAGTTGAGAGGTCTTTTAGAGTTGTTCCAATTTAGTCAAAAGGCTTTTATTTTTTCAGTTCAAGGAATGGAACTAGAATTTTCTATCTCCATAGTGGACCAGACACAGCATATGAACAGATTCAGGATGGCTACATGACTTTGGGCTAGGAGGCCTTTTCAGGCAATGGGCAATTCTTGGAGAAGGACTCTAATACAAATTATGAGCTGCCAGCATTCACAATAGCTAAAGAAATGAGTGCCCGATTCAGCAAGGGACTGGATGGGGCATCGTATCGTCTTATGTCTATACTTTGTGTCTGAACACCCCCTCACATTCCTGTCTCTAAACATGATGGTTGAATGGTTCTGACTATTAAATGAAGCTACCACCACTCCTCACACCATGCATTCAGAGGCAAGTGAAATGTTCAAATTTTCTTCTCTCAGATTCTCAATATAACTGGGAATATCCCACACTCAATCTTTCCATGGTTCTCTGATTTCCTACCCATCATCCCCACTAATCCTACTAATATTTTTTTCTCTAAAAATTGCATCTTGCAAATATTAGTCATACAGCTTAGATATCATTTCTACTAAAGTTGAATGTTTGTTTTCAAGTTGGAAGTTTAAAGTTGACTCTGTTGTGCCTTGTTCACGTGGAACATGCATGGTACCATGGAAGTTACAACAGTAAAATTTAACTTTAATTGATACTTCCAAAATGATCATTTGATCAACTTGCACCATTTTCTGCCTGGTCTGGAAATGCATATTCCTTTTCTTGGCTGATTTTGTGTTTGGCAAATTATGCAAAGTGGAAAGAGCCTCTGTTTTATAGTGTCTCCACTGAATCTTCTTTGAGAGCTGTACTTTATGTGCCCAGGGAGAAAGCTCAGGTTTCCCAGGGCTCTTAATATTTTCTTCTCACATTCCAGAGGATCCGTTTATGCTCCTGACCTGAGAGACTAACACTATAAGCCCTTTTTAGCCACATAATATGGAGGCAAAAACCTCTCAGTCATGGGCTTTCTAATCTTGTCAGTGCTGAGATTCATAAGCAGCAGCCACAGAGAGATGAGACCACACCCCAAACAGTCTCTCCTTACACTCATTCTTACACTCCTTACACTCAATCTCAACCCTATCTACTATCTTTGGATTTTAATGATCCCTTTTTAAAATGCTAAAAGGAACAAGTCAGCCTGTCCCCATGACTCTGTGTAAGAAGAAATTGTTTTTCTCCTTCTGTAAAGTTTTGGAGAATGTGACATGCTCATATTTGGAATTGTTTGTCAGACAGAAGTCTACACACCCACGGAAGTATGCCCATGCATGCTAAGGGTTATGGTCATTCTCTCTAGATTTTTCACCCTCATGAAATCTTACTTAGTCTTGGTGGCTAAATTTTTATGTGGAGGCTGACTTGGGCATCGAGTCCTTCTACTGTAATTTCCTGGCTAATGAAAGTTTCTCGTCATATGTAATGTTGTACCTCTTCCCAGATGCAGCTAAACTGCATTCCAGCAATTTCCCAAGACAGACTTCCTAATAGATGCTATAGAGGAGGTGTCAGCAGCATTCAGCAAGGCACTCTCTCTGCGTTTGGTAAAGAAAAAGGATCTCTGTGGGCAGTGCTGTATCTCTTTAAAATGCAAGCAGCAATTTTCATCCATATATCATCTATCACATTAGATCAGCTTGAAAATGTAAATAATGCTGCTTTTCTACTCCTGCTGATTATAAGTTGTAAATAAACTATAAGCATTAAGTGAAGTAGGTAGATCGACAGGTCACCCTGAAAATAAATTCTTGAGAAATTATTAAAACCAAAATGTGATTTAAAACCGTTATTCTGTCACAGGTCCTAAAGTCTACAAAAATGCAATAAGACCAGGCCCATTTTATGGGGATAGGAAATGAGGCCTGTCTAGACTCCAGTTGGTTCCAGTGCTGATCTAACAGAGCCTGGATACCCCCTAGACACAAGTTCCAGCAATAAACTTATATGAAGGAGGACTACCAAAAGTGTCCTTCTCCCCTTGACAATGTCTTAGCAGTGAAATTTTATAAACAGAGAAGTCCCCAGCTTCCTTAGGGGACTAAAACTTCCCCAGGGGAAGTTTTAGATTAACTTGTAAAAGAAGTTACAAGTTACTCTCTCTCTCTCTTTCTCTCTCTCCTCTCTCTTCCTCTCTCCCTCTCTCTCTCCCTTCTCTCTCTCTCATACATACTTTCTCTCTCTTGCTCTCCCTATCCATCTATCTATCTCTACTTTTCTCATCTTTATTGTAATCTCTAATAAAAGGCTTTACACTGCTATAAATCTCCTCCTGAAATTATTTTCTATGAGGGAAGCAACATTCCTGGAAAATCTGGGTAGAAATTAGGACTTCTTTTCCTTCCCTACAAAGAGCAATTCCTTGCTGG
>PVKC010018390.1:0-19659 GCA_004027635.1 Crocidura indochinensis
CAAAAAATGTAAAACAAAAGGATGTTAGATGTTAGATAATGGTTACATGATAAAGTACATATCTGGCTAAGTAAATGTATGCCAAGTAAATGTATGATCAAAACCAACTTCATTTTTGTGTTGTTGTTTTATTTTGGGGTCACATTTAGTGGTGTTTAGGACCAACTCTCATCTCAGTGCTTGGAGTCACTTATTGGTGCTTAGAAACAAACATGTGCCAGGGAACAAACCCAAGTCTCTCACATACATACTGTGCTTGTGCCCTAAAGGGCTATCTCCCAGGCTTCATTTTACTTTTCTACATGACTATTAACAGATAGGATCCAATGGAAATTATATTTCCATTGGACAGCACTGGCTTAATATGAAGAAACAACTCAATGTTAGTCCTTTATGTTTTTCCTCAATCAAAAGGCATTTTCTGAATAGCCTAAAATCTCTAATGACACCAGTAGTTACAAGTATACACTCCTGCTCTGGGTCCCACATTATCATTACATAAAATAATTTATGAGGAGTAGAAAAGAAACTAGATTAAGAATAAGAAGATTGAGGGCCAGATATATATTACTGCAGATAGGGAGGGCACTTGCCTTACATAAGGCCAATCTGAATTCCATATGGTCCCCTAAGGATAGCCAAGAATGACTCCTGAGGGCAGAGACAGGAGTTAAGCCCCAGAGCAATGTTGGATGTGACCCAAAAAACTAAAACAACAACAACAACAATAATATTGAGCTTCTGTCCTATTTCTACCACTATTAGGTCGCCATCTTTAGTGTGTCATTTTCTTTCCCCCAAGCCCCAGTTTTATCATTTGAAAAACAAAGACCAATGAAGTCTGCTTGTGTCTTGAAAGAAAAAATGAGAAAGTGCTTGATAATGCAAAGAACTAAACTGCCTTGGATCAGTATAAATGAGTATAACCTGCACATTGAGGAGAATGAGTGTTCCTCCTATCCACCCCTGGAGAGTCTCTGCCTTTCATTTTGTATTTTTATTGAACAAGTTTCCATATCTCATGCCTCTAAATACAAGTGTCCCAATAACCATACTTTCTCATTTTAACTGTCCCCCAATAGAATAAAAGATGAGTGTTGTAGGAGGACCTTTTTGAACCACCACAAACACAGCTGTTTAATAAGCATTACACTGGTAATGGAAAGGTTGCACGGGTGAAGGGGGGTGTTCTTGTTATGACTGAAGCCCAACGACAATTATGTTTATAATCACGGTGCTTAAAGAAAAATTATTTAATGAAAAAATAAGCATTACATCTGGGGAGCACCAGACATAAGGGTGAAGATGTATTATAAAACAGCGATCGAGGGGTTGTGCTTTAATGGAGAAACTGAGAAAGTTTCCAGGGGGCCAAGAGGAAGGTACCTTTATGAATGTGTGTGTTGTGTTAGGAAGAGGATTATAAATAGGCTAATAGAAAGAACTTTTGTATGTGTTTACAAAACAAAAAGGCATAAAGTATAAGTGAGTAAATAAAGCTAAGACCAGGACTGGAGCCATGCTAGAGCTGACATGGAGTGTGCCTTGTACATCAACCCAGGTTTGATCCCCAACATCCCATACAGTCCCCTGAGTCCTACCAGGAGTAATTTCTGAGCATAGAGCCAGGCGTAACCACTGAGCATTGCGAGATGTGACCCAACCTCCCCTCAAAGATATTTCATCCAAAGAAAGCATATGCTATAGAATTATGCTGCACAATACTCTCTCTAACAATATAAACTCCATCCCAAGACACTCTAGATTGAGAACACTTTTTTATTGACAGAGGGACGGTGCCTTCCAACTTCCTTCATCAACTATCCACAGGATTACCACAGGATTCAAATGCAACCAGCTCTTAGGGGTTTAAGTATTATCAGTAGCACCTACCTAATATCAGCTCTTTGTTCAGAGGCTCTGTGAAAATCAGAGTCCACCTCAAAACACCCTGTTGCTAGCTAAATTTAGTCAGGAAACGCCTCCCTACTGTGTATCTACCAGGGGTCATCAAAAATTTTCAGCAGAGGGCCAGACTATAGTTTACAAATAAATTATGAACAAATCCCTATGCACACTGCACATATCTTATGTTGAAAAAAAAAAAAGGGAACAAATACAATATTTAAAACAAAGAACAAGTTAAATCAACCAACTTACCAGTATGTCAATGGGAACTATGGGCCTGCTTTTTATGGGCCATAGTTTCAGGACCCCTGTCCTAGACTGAGAAGAGGAATTGAGAAAGAGGAGGCGAGTTGGAAAATGTTGTGCGCATCCCACACTAGCACACTGTGGGCCCAAGACAAATCAGCTGCTATGCAGCAAGAACACTTGGCAGGCTGGATAAATGTCCTCGGTGGGGCACATGTGGATGAGAATCCCTGATTTACACTCTAGTTACTTCCTCTCCAAGCTAAAATGCCCCCAAAGCAAAAGCTACCTAGCATGTGGATGAAAAATGGGCTTCTCACAACACGTGTTTCTTTCTCGTTCTGAATCAAGATTATTTCTTGTTTCTCATGATTATTTCTCATGTAACTTATGGCAAAAACATAACACTCTAAATATATGGGCTATCAAATCACCCAGAAAAATAGAGATGACATGATCCCCTTACAGAGCCCTAAAACCATATTCAAATCAAGGTTCACTAAGTGAATCAAATGCAGCTGAGTTATTCTCCCTAGTGATGACGGTTTCTTATGAACACCAATAGTTTCCTTGAGTTTAGTACTACATAGCATGAAAGGCAAGTATTTCAGAACTGGGATCCCATGTGGCACCAGCTACTTACCTTATTGAGAATGCTAAATCTATGATACAAGACTCCTCATCTGTACCTGCAGTGGCCTTCAATAGAGCTGCCTGCATCACTGTTGGAATGGAGAGCATGGTTTCAACTACTCTTAGCATTTCCACATGACAATGTGTTGAGCGATAGAGTCAAACTGACATTTGTGCTCGTGTACTACTTTCTGAGGGGAACCTAGCCACATTTCCAGTGTTTGGGGATGCAGGTAGTCTCATTTTAAAATAGAAAACCATGTGAAATGGAATAAGAGGCATGCAAAAGAGTTACAGTCGCTAAGACAAGTTTTGGTGAGAACAGCTGTGACTTCCTAAAGGTAGCACCATGGAGCACAGAGAGCACAGGTTTGTATTTTTATTAGTCATATTGTAAGGATCAGCAACTCTGTGCTGGTACTCTCTATTTTATCTTAAATCTTCCAATATTTTACAGACCAGGAAGCTGAGTAATGGAACAATTTTTTCAAAGGCCACACAGCTAAAAAGGTACCAGGTTTCAAATCTTTCTCTGTGAGTCTAGGCCTCTCTCAAGAAGGTTGTTAACCTTCTATGCAAAGGAGTGCTCTCAACATGGTGATTTAGAAAGCTCCCTTATCTTCTAAAAAAAATTAATTTTTAAAATAACACCTTATAGAGTTGTCAACTGAAGAGCAGAGAAAGGGCCCCTTACAATTTTCCTGGGATGACTTCTGCAAATCTGTGGCATGGTTCATTTCATTTCCGTGTTCTCTGGCTGCCATCAGACTCTCAGCTTGATCCACCTAACCATCTTAAGAGAACAGAACAGAAAAAAATAATTTTGTTTGGAATAACAGAAGTCCAGGTGACTGTGGCTGTAAAATAAAAATCCAAAGGTTGGTGAGGCCACCCCAGGCACCGTGTTTCTAACCCCTTAGGTGGATGGGTCTGATGAAGCAGGGTAGCAGTGAAGAAATAATACACTAAGCAGTTAAGATCAAAGTCAGTCTGCTTTATTCCTTGGCCTCTCTGCCATGTGCTCTAAGCCATGGCCTCTAAGCCAGCCCAAAGTCAGAACTGCTCTGTTTATTATCCAGCAGCAAATCCACCAGGGTTGGGGAAGTTCTTGTCATCCAGGTGGGCTTTCACATGTCATAAGAAGAGGTTCCGAGAAGAGGAAGTTGGGGGAACACCTTTGTTTAAGGATTTTAGTTAGTCTCACCTCACACGTGAATGCTACTAATAACAGGTTTTGTAGGACTTAAAAAAAATTAGGAGCCAGAGCCATAATACTTCACTTGCAAGCAGCGAGCCCGAATTTGATCCCTAGCATCACATGTGGTTCCCCGAGCCCACCAGGAATAATTCCTGAGTACAGAGTCAGAAGCAACCCCTGAGCACTGCTGGGTGTGACCCAAAAGTCAAAAGCTCAAACTAACCAACAACAAAAAGAACTAAATTTCAGAAGCAGAAGTGGATAAAGTGCTTGCCTTGTACATGGCTGGCCCCTATTTGATCCCCTGTTGTCCCCTGAGCACTGCTGAAGAGATCCCTAGCACAAAAACAGAAGTAAGCCCTGAATACTGCTGGCAGTGTCTTCAAAACAAAAACAAAACAAAAACATCAAGTGCACTAAGCTACTAAGGTCATTTAATAACTGAGTCAGACTAATCGTTCATAAAAGAGAATTAATCGGGGCCGGGTGGTGGCGCTGGAGATAAGGTGCCGGTGCTAACCTAGGACAGACCACGGTTCGATCCCCCCGTTCCCCATATGGTCCCCCGTGCCTGCCAGGAGCGACTTCTGAGCGAATAGCCAGGAGTAACCCCTGAGCGTCACCGGGTGTGGCCCAAAAACCAAAAAAAAAAAAAAAAAGAGAAGTAATCAAGAATGTGCCCCCACAGCCATGGAGAACTGAATATGAGGAGCTGACCTTGGTAAATTTTTCACATTCTCCTGCATGTGCTTATTAAGTCTTTCAAACCAGCTAGTTACTGGGGGCCACATAAACAACCAGGTCAGAGATAAAGCCTAATTGAGGCTCAGGGCCTTCACTCTCTACCACAGAAGCAGCTCTTCCATCTGGGAGTGGGAACAGTAGTCAAACAGCTGCTAAATAAAGCTAGCACGGCCTTTCGAACACCTGCAGGGCAGGGAAGAATGGAATCCAATTTGCTTTTGTGTTGCAAATATTCAGTAGGCCTCAACTATTGTTTTGGGTTGATTTCAAGCTTGGCCTCATTTTTCTTTGGGGTTTATTTGTATTTTTGTATTTTTTAAGAGGAAGGTTGTGTTCATGTTCTATATTTAAAACTTTAAAAAGTATTTATAACCAGAAGAAAAGAGAATTAGTGGGGTTATGGTGCTTCTTTTGCATGCAGTTAACCCTATTTAATCCCTGCACATGGTTCCCCCGAACACAGTCAAGAGTGACCCCCCCCAGCACAAAGTCAATATATCTGAGCACAACAATGTCCTCCCCACCCACCACCCAATATCTATAACTGGACTGAAATTTCTCAGGTGTCACAGCAGAGCTTTAAAGGTTGTTTGAGGAATTGAGTTCCTCTTCTGTGAACCAATATGGGAGGTCAGCTAGAGAGAAGGGAGAAGGTAAAATGGTTCTCTCAAAGGGTTGGGTGCAAAGATATAGTTCAAGATTATGAGCAGGTCACCCTCTATTCTCAGTATTCTCAGAATGACGGTAGATGGCTAGTTCTGTGACTCGATGGGACCCATTTCTTTTTTTTGTTTGTTTGTTTGTTTTTTTGTTTTTTGGGTCTCACCCAGCAGTGCTCAAGGGTTACTCCTGGCTCTATGTTCAGAAATTGCTCCTGTCAGGCACGGGGGACCATATGGGACAACGGGATTCAAACCGAT
This sequence comes from Crocidura indochinensis, assembly GCA_004027635.1. Lineage (NCBI taxonomy): Eukaryota > Metazoa > Chordata > Mammalia > Eulipotyphla > Soricidae > Crocidura > Crocidura indochinensis. The sequence continues at coordinate 5,650 of PVKC010018390.1, forward strand.
GACCTTTTGCATGAAAGGCAAACGCCTTACCTCCATGCTATCTCCCGGGCCCCAGATGGGACCCATTTCTGACAAGGACCCTCCTCACCCCAGCAGTGGAAACAAGGGGCAGAGAAAGCACAGTGAATATTAATCACCCAAGTTAGACTCTCAGGTGGCGCATCTGGTGTCACGATAACACTGCACCATCATCAATGAGAACTGAGGTCGGAGCTCAACAGTGCAAAGTATATCATGGCCTATCCAGGAAGAAGTCACAGACAGCCTTTCACTTCAGTGTGAGGAGAACCAGGATCTAACCTCAAGCACGTTTTAGGCAAGTTAATATAGGAACGAAGACAGTCTCCCACAACCTAGCCTGCATCCTTACAGAGTTCCCACATCTGTCTCTTCTAGAGAGTATAAGGCTAGTTCTCATCTCTGAAACCCACTGGGCCCACACTGAGCCCTAAGCAATGAGTTTTTGCCCTGAACGAAAGGACTGTAAATGAGGCATAAATAGGTCAATTACACACAACCATGACTGGCCTGCATGAAAAGTCAAATCAGAGGTAAGAGAGACAGTCCATGGGCTAAAAGAGGCAATACCCAAATTCAAGAGACCTTCATAAATGTTCTACTTTTCAATGGGTAAGTGAATCTGACCTTGGGAGCACTTGGGGATTCTTAAGTTTGAATAGTTTCAGAGAAGACCCATCATTGAAAGCAGTTTGTTCACTTGCAGGGCCTGTGTGCTCTGAAGCTCAGCAGCACACCCAGAAGCTAGGGTAGGACCCAGTTAATCCAAGATCTCCCCTAATTAATTTTTATAGACAGACAAAGTAATACACATCCCATGGCTCTAAGAAAAGGGCATATGCCTCTAGTTAAAAGGTAAAAGGGTTAACAATATTTTGCATAGATGCAGCAAAGGCTGAAAAAATAGGGGAAAAAAATTGGCCTAAAAACAAGGTATTCCTACACAGGAAGCTTCCTACCATAAGACCAACAACAGGATCCAGGCACACTAATTTGTATAACCTCAAAGTCTTTCTTCAAGGTCCCAGGAAATTTCTCCTTAATCATGGTTTTTGCTATCAGGACTGAGTAATTGGAGATATTGGTATTAATTAGCACATATCCTATGTCAAAGTTAGGATATCCTGATGTCTCTCCTGGTTTCATATCAGCATTTATGTGACAAGGCTGAGAAATCTGCCTTCAAAGCAAGTCATTGCTAATTTTCAAGCCATAGTCAGGTTAGCATGTTAGCCTACCCTGAGGTATAATCTCTTTATATAAGCACTGTGATTGCACAAATGTTCATGTTTGGGTTTCAGTCATAGAATGTACACTGTCTTTCACCAGTAGAAGTTTCCTACCACCAAAGTCCTCCATTTCTGGAAACTTCTTGTATGTAGGAAAAAATCCTTACAAATGGAAGTGATCACAAAGTTCTAAAAAATCTGTCTTTTCTTAAAACTGTTTTTAAGCTACTGAATTATAAGCTCCATAACCCTATTTGCTTTGTCTCCAGTGTCCAATAAACTTTAGTTGAAGAAATGAAACAACAATTTTACTAATTACCCTTACATACTTAATGCTGAAATTAAGATATAGTCATTTCTATCCCCACATAAAGATCAATCTCTTCCCCTCAAGGAATTTTGAAAGGTAAACAATATGACAAAAGCAGAAAATTTTAAAGCTGAGTAATATAATTAGACCAATGTGATAAGAAGATCAAGTTATATAATTATGGATGGACAGCCTACAAAAGGAAAAGGAGATGTGAGCAGGGTTTGGGAAGAGAAGAGAGAAGTGAGGTAAATTTACTGGAAGCTTCATCAATAGCCAGGGAATTGATAGAAATGGCAGAATGAGAGCCAACCCAGATCAATATGTACAGCATTAGAGTTTCTGGAAGAAAAGGAAGCAGATAGACAATCAAAAAGTATAAAAAGGTTCCTCCACTTTGATGTGAGTATATAAGTGATACAACCCCAAAAGTAAGGCATAATTCATAGCTATGAAAAATAAAGTTTGAGTTAGCAAAGTTTTTCAATGTCTCCTACCACTCTTGGGAGACATTTGGGTTTTTAACTATCAGTTCTATCAGTGGATACAATCAAAAGATGCAGTGTAGGGGGCGGTTAGCAGACAGGTGGGTTCCAAAGAGTTCCATACCCAAGTTCATATGCACAGACACGCTTTGTCTACAAGCTCAAGGCAGATTTAATGATGTACTGCTCATGCTCTTTAAATCTTGCTACTTTCATCTCCTCTCATTTCTTGACATTAGTCCTCATTCATTCACTGCAAATAAGGGACCCTTGATATCCTGTCCCCAAAGTCACAGCAATTTGCAACATTAGTTCTCCAGCACCGGTAATCACCATTCTGAGCATCAAAGGGGATGTTAGAGTCATGGGTAAGCAGAAATCTATCTCTGCTGCAATCAGCAAAAGACCACTTGAAGAAGATCATAGTCATCCACATAGATGGTTAGAAGAAGTGTCATAAGGACATCATCCCTTTGATAAATTATATACATAAATCTTTCAGGGGGTCAATACCTTGGAGGGTCTGCTTTCAACTCTAGACTCAGGGGTACCAAGCAGTACCAGGGATCAAACCAAAGTTAGTCATGTGCAAGTGCCTTAATCCTTGCATTATATCTCTAGTTCCTAATATACATGACTTTTCATACCCCAAATAACCAATCCCTATGTGTCCTTTTCATCAAGAGAAGTAAAATTTTCCATTATTCCAGTAAAGAAAATGATATTTTTTATCTGTGAGTCACATAAACCCACATTTGAAATTCAACTCCATTGCTGACTAATTCTGTCACCAGGGACAACTTAGGGCCACTGTTGTTTTCTAAGTTTCTCTTTTCTTTCCTTTTTATTTTAACCATTTTTATTGAAGTAAGGAATTTACAATACCTTTAATTATGTTTTTCATACATAAATCATTCCTACACCACACCTATTACCTGCTACCCTCCATTAGTGTTTCAATGGCAGCTCTCAGCCACCATCACCACTCCTGCCATGTAAGCTCGGTTCTGTAGACAAAATCTCCAGTTCTGAATATTTGAGAATTTCTGTTTTTTCATCTGACAGGGATAACATTGTTGGCACCAAAGCAATAATACAATGGGTAAGGCACATGCCTGGCACGCTCAAACCTCCGGCACTGATATGGTCCTCAGAACCTGCTAGGAGTAATCTCTGAGCAAAGAACTCAGAATAAACCCAGAGCACTTCATGTGTGGCCCTAAAAGACAAACATGAAAAGATAACACTACAGAGATCGCAAAGTTGTTTATTCTAAATAAGCAAAATTAAGTAAAGCAACAGCATACAATCAATGTTCAAAATGACACATTTGTTCAAAGTGACTGCATGGGTTTTAGAAATGGATGTATCTAATCATCTGGTACATTTCCTTAGGCTCTAAGTAAGGTCTTCTTGATTATATTTGTCTATACAAAACTTCACAATGTTTTGCCATCATGATTGAGACTGGAAACAGATCAACGAATCAAGGTTGATATAAAGTCTTTCTCTAAGGAAGGATTATTATTTTATTTGAGGGAACAGAGGCTAACCCAGCAGTGCTCAGGGGTTACTCCTGGCACTGTGCTCAGAAATTGCTCCTGGCAGGTTCCGGGGACCATATGGGATGCCAGGGATGAAAACCAAGTTCATCCTGGGTCAGTCACATACAAAACAAATGCCTTACTGCTGTGCTATACCTCCAGCCCCCAGGAAGGGCTATTCTCAAACTATATTCTGTAATTTATATGTGTACAGGGCCAACTATCAGAACTTAAAGACAAGATAGTGGATACTGATAAGAATCAAAAAATTTCTGCCTGGCCATAAGTCTCTTAGAAACATGACATGTTCTCAATGCCCTGGTGACAGTACTCTTGGTCTAGACAGCAGCTCTAGAAGACTGTAGTATACAGAAGGCCATAAATCACAATACAGAGAGTGTTGGTATATTTCTACATTCATCCTGTCACTTTTCCTTCCTCTTCTTTGCCACAGTTGATATCCTTCCTGGATGTATACCTGGCTTACAGTATCTTTTTTTTTTTTTTTTGGTTTTTGGGTCACACCCAGCAGTGCTCAGGGGTTACTCCTAGCTTTGTGCTCAGAAATCGCTCTTGGCAGGCTCAGGGGACCATATGGGATGCCAGGATTTGAACCATCGACCTTCTGCATGAGAGGCAAACGCCTTACCTCCACGCTGTCTCTTCACCCTGTGACTTACACCATCTCTACTGGAATGCCAACAGAACCACCCTTGTCAGTATGGACATGCATGGAGCACACTCTAGCTGGGCTATGGAACCTTGAAATACTGACGATGACCATCATCACTACCATAAGCCCATAAGATACTGCCACACATGGCGACATCAATTGTTTGATCACAAGCAATAGAGACCTTTAGAGATAACTCATCTATTTATAGATGGTACTGAAGTTCAAATGTTAAAATGTGAATTCACTAATCTAGAATCACTTTACCTTATCACTTTTACTTATCTCTGTCTAATTCTAAGATTAACAAGCTCTTAAATAACTTTGCACAATATTCTTTTGACCAATTCATATCATCCGAACCCTCGAGAACTGACCAGGATAAGAACTCAGAGTAAGCCTTGAGCACTGCTGGGTGACCCCAAAACACAAACACAAAAGGATAATTCTGCCTAGATCATAGAGTTGTTTAATCTTCAAGATATAAAAGAATAAAATGTTTCCTGAATTTGCCAAGTTCTAAAATCATCCTGAGTACCTGTTACATGTACTGCTCTTCCCCAGGCTCCATTCTATCTGGGTTGAATAAGAAATGGAAACAAAGGAGCCAGGTAGCACAACAGGTAAAGCACTTGCTTTGCATGCACCCGACCCAGTTCAATTCCCAGCACCATATATGATCCCTTGAGCTCTGTGAGGAGATATCTCTAAAGACAGAGACAGGAGTAAGCCCTGAGAACAGCAAGATGTGACCTGACCTCCACAATAGTAACAAATAAAATTTAAATTTGAAAATGCTAATGGAAAACTGACACTGAACCTGGAAGCTATACTTTTATAAAAAGAACTTCAGGTAAGGGTTGGAGCATTAGAGTGGACAACTGGATTTGATCCCCAGCATCCCATAGGGTCTCCTGAACAAAGTCAGGAGTAAGTGATTTCTGAGTACAGAGCCAGGAGTAACTCCTTGAGCACCACCATGGATGGTCCCCCTGCAAAAAAATACACAAAGAACAAAGAAGAAGAGCCCCAGATGATTCTCAGGATCAAGCAAATTGAATACTGATGACACAGTAGATTGGGTGTAGCATTCCTGGGCCCAGTACCTAATTCTATCATCTACTCACTATGTTATTACTCTGATCCTCTATTAAGTATCTGTGATTTTAGGATGATGAGATCTATCTACAGTGTGCTTAAAGGAATAAAATGTCATAAACACAGCCTCTCCATAATGCCATTATCCCTGATTCTAATGGACTTGATCAAAATAGAAACCCTATTATATTTGCTCGGGGCTACAATGAGCTATTAAAGTGCTTGACACCAGATTGAAACTCAAATCTGACCATGGCCAAAGCTTACGTGCCTACACCCAGGGGAAGGAGGAATTAAATATTAGAAAACCTGCTGAATGAGAGAGAAATTGGCAAAGTCTGCCTCCAACATGGGGTCAATATTCAAGAGAATGCAAACAAAAAACTTGACGACCACCACCACAAAAAATGAACTAAAAACTGATCAGAGCATCTGATACAGACTTTTTTCAGGAAGCCGAGCAGGTGGCCTGCAGGCACAGAAAAGATGTTCATCATGGCTTATCATGACTTCAATGCAAATCAAAACCACAATGAGCTATCACCTCACACCTGTGAGAATGCCTATTATCAAAAAGGCAAGAAACAAGTGTTTTTAAGGATGTGAAATGGAGATTTTTTTTTTTTAGGATCATGGTTGCTGAAAATGTAAAATGGGACAGCTACCTGGGCATAGGATGCCCTATCACAGCATCCAGGTTTTTCATGGAAAAACACCCTAAACAATTCACAGGCTTATGAATTGCAAGGTAAGGCGCTGAAAAGTCAACCCCTTCCTCACTGCTTTTTGCTTTCCTTGGCTACTGGCAGCTTCTGTAGAAGAGGATCACATTTCCCACCTGAATCAGTAGGTCGTAGAGAGCTGTGGGCAGCACAACTCAGGGCTTTGCAGAGGGCTCACATAACAATCTGGCAGGGCACAGCTGTTCTCAGCAAGGACATTAATAAATAATATAGGCCTTTTTCCGCAAACTCTGGCAAACAATCTAATGTGACAAGTGAAAACATTGGGTCCAAATTCTCAGTGCAGCCTAGGACAAAAGGAGTCAAAATAACTTGCTTTTATCAAGGCTAAAATCATGGAACTGAAAATCGTGAGTTCTGCTGGAGGGGCCAGGAGGGCTCTATGGAAACTGAAGGAAACTGCTGGTGATAACAGCTAAGAAATGTAGAGGAAATTGTGTTCCTTCCCAATGGGAAGGGTTTCAGTGGAATGTTTCAGAGATCCAGGGACACAGAGATAGGAGTCCATGAGACATTTTGCCTAAGAAAAAAATTAGACCTTGGATTTTATCTCAGCAACAGCTGAAAAACACAGCAGTCACCACAGGAATTGAGAGACCTTATAAAAGAGCAGGCTGAGCTTTCCTCAGAACCAATGGCAAGAGAGGGTAGGACACAGTAAGGGGTTTGACTCCTCTGCTAATAGTGTATTTGACTTGACATCAAGGCATATAGGAAGGCACATAGGCTCTGTAAATAACTGAAAAAAATATCTGATGTAGAGGTTTCACATCCAAAACTTGGTAACTATGCAAATTTAAGCAAGCTATTTGTTTCCTCGAAATTTCAGTTTCATCAGAAAAATGAAATAGCATGTACATTTTCTGTTTTGGGGTTATTCTCAGCAGTGTCAGGACTTACTCCTGACTACTCTCAGGGATGACATATGGGGTACCAGGCATCAAACTCAGGTCAGCCATGTGCAAGGCAAGCACCCTACTCACTGTTCTAGAACTCGACCTCCAATAACACAGCATTAAAATGTTCTTAAAAGGACACAACAGAAAAATATTCCATGTTCATGGATTGGAGTAATAAATGCTATCAATAAACATTATCAAAATAGTCATATTGCCTACAGCAATTTACACATTCAACACAATATCTATTGAAACCCCAATAGCATTTTTCAAGGAAAAGTAAGCTAAAAAGAAGTAAAGAGAAAGCTTCTAGTAACAATTAAATAATATGTCTAAAGGTCCTTAAAATATTCTTAGTAGAGAGACCAGAGTGATACTGCAGAAGGGCATTTTCTCTTGCATGCAGCAAACTCTGATCCAATCTCCATCATGTCCTTTGTCTTGAGTTCTGCACTGGTTTCTGGAGAATACTGGGAGGATAGTTAATTTCCAAAGGATGAAGGACCTTTTAAAATATCCTTTCTAGGATGCTTCTGGAAATTCTCTCCCAGCATCCCATATGGTCCCCAGAGCCTGCCATGAGTAATGTCTGAGCACAGAGCCAGCTGTAACTCCTGAGCACCACCAGGTATGGCCCAAACACAACATACACACACATACACAACACACACATACACACACACACCACATACATATGCATGCATGCGTGCATGCTTTTTTGGTAAATAGCCAGTGCTCAATGAATGGCATTTTCAGAATAGACTTCATTCTGTTAAATATAGATAAGACCTTACAGATCCACTCTCTTTCTAATATATATAATAGGGGGAATCGAGAAGAAAAGAGAGATAATATTAAGAGAACATAGGGGCTGTGATAGTACAGCAGGTAGAGAGCTTGCCTTGTACATAGCAGACTCAGGTTCTATCTCAGAACCCACCAAGAAGTGAATTATCAGTATAGCCAGGTGTAAACCCTCAGCAGCACTGGATGTGACCCCCCCCTAAAAAAACGATAATTATAGAATATAAAATAAGCATAATTGAAGACCTTGAAGCCCATACCTTACTGTGTGGCATTGCAAAGGTCACCTAAATATCTGCATCTCTATAAAGTTGAAGGGCTGGATTTGATAAGTAATTTTCAAACTGTGCATTAACAAGCCCATGGAGAGCTGAAGGGGATGTCTTATTGTGAGGAGAATAGAGACCAATTATGTTCTCCCAGAGAATATCTAGAAACTTTCTAAGGAAGAATTTTTTCTTTAAGAGTTTTGAAAATTAACCATCCTCCCAAATCTCTCCAGAAACCAGAGCAATACTAGATAAGACAAAGGATATGGCCTGGGTATGAAATTCAAGGAGACTTTAACAGGGTTGCACAAGTTGACTTGGGCAGTGAGCTTAAGGATCTTAAAATGCACTCTTAAAATATCCCAGTTTAGTACCAGTCCTAAATTCCCCAGTTTTTTTTCCAGGATCTCCCCACCACCACCACCACCACTCACCACTATAATACTTGTTCATTGTCAGGCACCCTCTCTGGAAATCTCTCACCACTGTCTGCCATGGAAAGTGTTTTGCTTCTTTCTGATTCCTTCCCTCTTCCCTCTTCCTAGCTAAGGAGGGTGGGACAAAAGGAGATGACAAGAATGGACTAAACTGTATTGCCAGACAAGGGGAAGTTCAGTTCAGGAAGTGGTGTTGTGATGGCTTTTATCTGCTGAGTCTGAGCAGTTGGCTGAAGTTTAAAAAACAAGGGAGCATAAGGATCCCCAAAAAAGATGTTGGGACGGAGAGGCTTTCTCTCCTCACCTGGCAGAAACTTCTCTTATCATTTCTTTCCTGACCAAGTCAGGTCCGCATTATCAAATAGGAGGATCCTTTATAGCTCCTAAGTGATGCCAGATCCTTCCTATATCTCTCCTCAGACAAAATTATGTTCCAACTCTGGATTTGCACAATCACAAGATCCTCAGAGATATAAAAAAAAATGGTATCTTAGAGGGCTTATTCCTCTGAACGCAAATTTTTTTTGTCTAGCACGCAAGACAGAACTTTCACTTTCTTATGTCCCCAGCTTCCAAATAACACCCCCAAAGGGCATAAATGCACCCTTAAACTTTGGGCCTCTCACCTTGACCCTCACCCCATTTCCACATATCATACTACCTCTCATTGAAAATCCTGAATTTGGCCAACACTGCAGAAAATTCACAAATCATTCGCAAATACAGAGAATTCACTTCCCTCTTCCTGCTCAATGAATAATTTTAGTGCAATAGCAGGAGACAAAAAAACAAGAACCATGTCCTCAAGAACCACAGATCAGGTCCAAAGCGATAGTGCAAAGCATAAGGTATACTGCCAACCAGGTTTTATTCCTGATATCCCATATTGACCCCCAACACCACCAGGAGTAATTTCTGAGCTTTGACGGATGTGCCACCCACCAAAATAACTATAAGCCAGGGATCAGAAAGATATAGTTAGTACCAGAGTTAAGGTTTTTTGGTTTGGGGCCACACTTGGTAATGCACAGTGCTTAATTGTAACTCTCCATACAGGAATTGTTCTTGGTGGGATTCAGGGGACAATATGAAATGCCAGTAATGAATTTAGTTCAGCCACATGCAAGGCAAATGCCTTACCCAATGTACTATCTCATCAGCTCCAGGGTTTAAGAAGTTTGTCTTATATCTGACCAGTCTGATTTGATCCCTAGAACTACACATATTCCCCAAGTATTACTAGAAGTGATCTTTGAACACAGAATCAGGAGTAAGCCCTGAGCACAGCCAGGACTGGCCCATTTCCCTTCAATCTCATTGCCAAGGATGTCACAGGAAGAAGCTGACACGTACCTGTTACCATCCTGCAGAATTACATGTCATAATCTTCGGTAGAAAATTTATGAAATGCAAGAAAGCGGCTAACTCCGTTTACCTTCTTTCCCTTTTGCACACCTAGACAAGGGTTTCCACAACCTCTTGGTAAATACTAATTGGATTACTTAATTAATGAGCTCCTCCTGCTGGGAGCAGAAAACTAATTCCATGCAAAATAATTATGGAGTTATTTCCAAGCAAAATTACCTTATCTTTTTTTCTGGGGGGGAGGGTTGGTTTGGGGGCCACACCTGGTGACTCTCAGGGGTTACTCCTGGCTAGGCACTCACAAATTGCTCCTGGTTAGGGGAACCATATGGGATGGTGGGGATAGCAAACCAGGACTGTCCTGGATCTGCTGCAAGCAAGGCAAATGCCCTACCACTGCGCTATTGCGCTGGCCCAAAATTACCCTATCTTTTAACTGCAAAGATTTTTCGACCAATGATGATGTTCTAAAACTGGACTTAGGTGATTCTTGTCTAATTCAGGAAGTTTGCTAAAAACCAGAGAATTTATACTTACAAGCAAATTAGTATTTCACATAATATTAACTGCACCTTCATGTAGTGTTGTTTGTTTGTTTTTTGGGTCAACCTAGCAGCGCTCATGGTTATTATTGGCTCTATGCTCAGAAATCGCTGCTGGCAGGCTCTGATCATATGGGATGCCGGGATTTAAACCACTGTCCTTCTGCCTGCAAAGCTAACACCCTACCTCCATGCTATCTCTTCAGTCCCATAGATAGTGTAGTTTTTAAAGCTAAAAATCTACTTAATAAGGGCAAGATAGATGGCTCAAAGGGCTGGAACATATGCTTTGTATGTGGGAGCTCCAGGTTTGATTCCATGAACCACACATGGATACCTGTGCCACAGGTTCCCTCAGGATTAAAGGTTGTGTCCCAGAAAGACAGAAAGAAAATCCTCTGATGGCTCAGCTCAGTTTCTGGCTAAGTAATAAATAGTCTAAGTCATGCCCATATTCATAAACAAAAAGGGCCTCTGAGATATGATTGGAGCTTAGTCTTCACCCCACAGGAGCCATAACTTTGAGAATGATAAGGTCTGGATAGCCTCAAGAAATCTGGTTCTTGGGCTGCGTGAGAACATAGGTAGGGTCAATGTATGTATAGTCATTTCATGGCTTCACGGTGGACTAATCCAACAGAACGTTCCATGTGGTTCTTCAGTGAGTCAAGGGTAAGAAACCAAACCCAAGTCTGGGGCCAGACCAGTAGTACAGCAGTAGTGTGTTTGCCTTGCACTCGGCCAACTTGGGATGGACCCAGGTTCAATCTCTGGCACCTCATATGGTCCCCCAAGCCTGCCAGGAGCAATTTCTGAGCACAGAGCCAGAAACCCCTGAACACTATCAGGTATGGCTCAGAAAAAAAGAACCCAGGGCAAATTTCACTTAACTGGCTGATTCATTTGGCAAAGAGCACTAAGTTCACAACAATCACCATAACTCATAACTATTCATTGGATTATGATATTGCTCACTATTTCTCCTAGTGGACTATATGCTGTAGGAGGCCAAAAATTCAGGAACCTGCACTCACAATACCTATAGAAAAACAAGCCCATGCTAAGTGTTCATTCTGAAAGTTGAACAAGAAGAAGGGGAGAACTCAAAAAGCTGCATACATGCTTTGCATGATGGAGACTCAACACCACATGGCCCATGCAATCTGGAACAGACAAGTGGCACCCAATGTGGGGCTGATGACTGATGTTTTTGCAGCTCCTGGAATCTATCGAATTTTTAATTATACTTGGATTCGATCCCTGGCATCCCATATGGTCTCCCAAGCCTGCCAGGATCAACTTCTGAGTACAGAGCAAGAGGTAACCCCTGAGTGCCATTTAGTGTGCCTCCCCGCCAAAAAAGACCCTAAAAGACAGAGGAAAAGAAGCAAATAAATGAAAATTAAAAATAAGTAAAATAAAAGATGATTGACTATTGTTAAAATCCTCTGTGATTCCATAGTATCATCTCCTAAACACCACCAGGAGTGATACCTGAATAGAGTCAGGAATAACCTTTGAGCATTGCCAGATATGTTCCAAACACCAAAATATAAAATTAATTAATTAAAAAATAAAAATGTTTCTCTTAACTATGGCATACATACACAGTGAAATACTACTCAATTAGATAGATAATAGATAGATAGATAGATAGATAGATAGATAGATAGATAGATAGATAGATAGATAGATAGATAGATTGTCAGAGACTGCCAGAGACCAAACCCTTATATGGAATTCTGCAGGACAAGCTACTTTATGTGGCCTGAATATGTAACCTAGGAATTAGCTATTAACTAGCCCAAGAGCTCAAAGAAATGCTGCAGCATCCTATCAGTCACACATTCCACAAAGCTTGAGACATCTTTGAAGCTTACTATCTTAAGGTGAAAATGGTTCCTGTGTACAGATAGCATGTAAAGTTTACTCACAGGATGCTCCCTGAGAGACTGTAATGCTGGCCGTTCCATTTTGCTCCCTCTCCACCCCTGTTTAATCGTGCTTAAAAGAGCCTGTACCCATCAATAAAAGGGGACCTTGATAAGGCACTTTACTTGGTCTCCATCTCTTCTTTCCCCCCACTCTCTTCTCAGGCTGGGTCCCCTCTATACCCATGGAATAATGGAGTCCTGCAGGACAGGACAATAGATAGATAGATAGATAGATAGATAGATAGATAGATAGATAGATAGATAGATAGATAGATAGATAGATAGATAGATAGATAGATAGAAAGGAAAAATATTGAAGCCAGAGCATTAGCATAGCAGAAAGAGCATTTGCTTTGCACATGGCTGACCCAGGTCCAATCCCCAGCATCCTGTATGGTCCCCTGAGCTTGCCAGGAATATCATTTGAGTACCGAGCCAAAAGAAACCTTTGAGTGCCTCAGGGTGTACTCTAAAAACAAAAAAGAAAATTAATAAAGAAAGAAGAGATAAAAGTTGCTGCTATGTCAGTTGATGTGGAGAGTATCATACTGTGAAGTTAGTCAGGAGAGGAGCAGACAGAAAACAATATCTCATAGGTGGAATAAAAAGAAAGGGGCACAGTATAAGATTGGATAGGCACTCCATCATTGATGGTGCATTCTGTTGGAAGCTACAGTACTGGAATATTTGATGCATGTAACCCTATGCCATTAATGCTATTAAAAATCAGGGAGAATAAATAAGGAAATAAAAATAAACCAGTTTTGTTGTTGTTGTTTTTTAAAAAATGACCTCTCCCTGTAATCAGTAACTAAAGTAGAAGATGGAAGTGTCAGAAGGTCTGAGTTATGAGAGCTTCCTTGGTATTTCAGACCTGTAAACATTCAGAATACTCTCATGCTGGGCCAGCTCAGTGGTGTCTTCATCTCAGCTGCTAATAACATCAGATGTTAGCAAACTAGCATGGTAAAAAAAAAAATAAAATAAATAAGTCAACACATACATCCATGGAGGGAATCCCCCCCACCCTGGAAAATAAAGTAGACATACCTCAGAGAAATTATGGATTCAGTTCTAAACCATTGTGATAAAACACATTATGCCAATACACAATTGTTCCCAGAGAAGATAGGTTATATTTATACTGTATGGTAGTCAAAGTGTATAACAGCATTATGTCTGAAAACAACATACAAGCCTTCATTTTAAAATGCTTTATTGGGGGCAGAAAGATTAGTAAAGTAGGTAGGGAGTTTGCCTTGTACAACACTCGCCCATATTTGAATTCTGTCACCCCATATGAGGAGTGATCCCAGAGAGCAGAGCCAGGATTAAGCTATAAGCACAAATGGGTGTATCCCAAAAACAAAGAAAAAAAGAAGCAAAAAATGCTTTATTGTGCTATACACAAGTGCTATACATATGGGCAGGTTCTGATGAAAGGTGGCGGAAAAGAAGAGGCAGAGGTAGATTTGAAGAACTGGGATCTTTATTGAGGGGGCTCCTGGCCAAGGTCTTAACCATCTGAGCAGAGACTGCCAATGTGGCAAAAGCCAGCAGCCTACAGTAAAAATCATAGCTTACATTTGGCAGGGATGAGGGAAGCACAGGAAGAGGTATGTCCTTAGCTTAAAACGTTCACATTTCCCCTTCAAGCAAG
>PVKC010018391.1:0-19661 GCA_004027635.1 Crocidura indochinensis
GCCTGCGCCCCCCTTTTATACTCTTTTTGCTCCGCCCCTTTCTGGGCTCCGCCCCTTTTATACTTTCTCACCAACTGTCACTTTCCAACTGTCACTTTCCAACTGTCACTTTCCAACTGTCACTTTTGGCCTCCCCTTCAAACTTTATTATTTTATTTATACAAAATAAATACCATACATAAATATCAAATACTCTACAATTCCCCCTTTTTTAGTAAACATAAAAATGCAACAACATATATATGTAAAGAGATTAGGAGACGGGGAAGAAGAGGGAGAGAGAGGAAAAGGGAGGTCTGGGAGGAGAAGGACTGGGAGAAAGAGAGGGAAGAAGGGGCTGTCAGGAAAGAGATTAGGAGAGTCAGGGAGACGTATAGAGAAGACGAAGAGCTGAGAGAGATAAAGGAAGAGAGACAGACAGAGAGGAGAGAGAGATCGAACCAGGGAGAATTAGACACTTTTGGCCTCCCCTTCAAACTTTATTATTTTATTTATACAAAATAAATACCATACATAAATATCAAATACTCTACAAGTCTCTATGGCATGCGATAGTAACTTATTGTTATTTTGATTTGCCTGTCCCTGTGGAGCATTTTTTCATGTGCCTTTTGGCCATTTGTATTTCTTCTTTGAGGAATTGTTTATTTCTTCTCCCCATTTTTTGATGGGGTTAGATTTTTTTTTTCTTGTTCTCTTAAGTACCTTGTGTATCTTTGATATCTGTGAAGTAGAGTGGCCACACTCCTCTGGCTCTGCTCTTCATAGGCAGGGGCAGCTCACCTCAGAAGAAGTGCCCTCGGGAAACAAACTGGGCAGGGTGGTTCAAGGCCCTGCACTCTGTAGAAAAGAAGCTTTTCTCAATATCTGAGGCACACAGCAGGAATCAGTCTCACTTTTTGTGTACAGGGACTGCTCATCTTTGAAGAAGTGCCTTCAGGGGATGATCTGGGTGGGGTGGATCAAAGTTCAGCACTCTGTAGAGAAGAGGCAGTTCTCAATGTCTGCCATATGCCATATATGTTCTTTTGTTTCAATAATGTTCTCAGATTCATCCTTGCCTTTCATCCATTTTCACTACTGTCTGATATTCCACCAGGTAGTTTTTTGCTGTGATGCTCCACCCAAATACCTCTTGGTGTTCAAGTAAGAGAGAAGCATATCCTATGGGGCATGTATAGGAAAGGAACAAACAGCTGGACCTCCAGATTTCTTCCAGAGATTGCACATGTTGTCTCATATTCTCACCAGTAGATTGATAGTTATAGATAATACTTCTAGAGTTATCTGGTCATTTGGATGAAACCATCATCATCTTGCATTATGTATTTCTTGTCTGTTTTCTCTTCTGAAAAATATCTGCTCATAACTTGTTAGATGTTAAGACATCTTCTTACTGTTTTGCAACTCTTTAAAAGCCTTTCCTGATTACATGTTGCAAACTTAGTTTCCCAGGTTGTGAATAAACATTTTATCTGAGAGAAGTTTAGACAATGTAGAGTTGTCAGGACACCAGATAGAATTGTCATTCACTCCTCACTATACTTTTTTACATTGTCAAAGAGCATCTCTTAGAACAGATGAGCCCATGTGAGCGAGCTCCTGAGGGTCCGCATAGGCTGCATATTTTGTTGCCTCCTGTGTCAGCAGCAGCTTCTCTTGCTGAAGCCAATCCAGGACACTGCTGTGCATTTTTTGTGAACTCTTTATTAGTTATTTTTATATTGTCTTTTGAAGGGAATTTTAATTCTACTGTAGCTGCATTTACCAGTCTTTTCATTGATAGTTATTATGCTGGGGAACTTTAAGAAATCCTCTTCCTCCTGCTTCAGTAATTGTGAGGTTTTCCTATGTTTAGGTTTTGTTTTTCACACTTCGGTTTTTCTTCTATCAGATTTTTATCTTTGTACACAGTGTCAGAATTAGATTCAGTCAAATTTTCCCCTGCTGTACAGCTATATGATATACAAAAAATACACTGAGGAGGAAGGAGAAAGATGAAATATTTTCCAGGACAATGGTGCCTACCTATGTGCAGATCCAACAGTGCTCACAGCAAATGACAGAAGAATGAATGTACATGTTCCACTAAAGCATTATCCCTAACAGTGTCGTAGGTGGAGGACCATTGAGAATTCTTCCCAAGTATACACAAGTATCCAGTTTACACAAGTATCCTGTAAGTTCTGATTCTGACTGGTGTCTGGAGTGGCTCTGCAGGCCAGTGCACTTAGAGATGAAACACATACTTCTCGCCGAAAGCTAGAATAGTAGTGGGCTTGGGGCTCATGCTGAGGCTAGTGGTGGCAATAGCCTGCCTCCACCAACATAGCCTGCTTTGGAACTGGCATTCATCTTTTCAGATTAGGAGCAGCTCTAGGGATGAAGGACGTTGCCACTGCAAAATCATACACTATTTAAAAAGTGCTATCAAAGAATTCCAAGTGGCAGCACTCCATTTTGGTAGTCATCAAGGATCAGCAGCCATGGCTCTGTGTTACCCTATGGCCATGGACCTCAACAAGGACCAGAAGGTGAACAAGAACATGAGCAAGCTGAGACACAGATGCCAGAGCAAGCACTTCACCAACACACCAACTTGGTGAGGGACAGGATCCAATAGGTCTGCAGCTTTGCCCCTAGCAGTGATGCACCATGTTGTTGCTCAAGTCTCCAAGGACAAGCAAACGCGCCCTCAAATTCATCCCCAAATGGGTGGGGACACAAATCAGACCAAGAAGATATGAGAAGAACTGAGCAACTTGCTGGTGGCCAGGAGGAAGGTGACTGCCAAGGACTGATATCTGCCCCCTCCCCCACCCAACAGGCTGGGACAGCCCCGGGGGAGGGTGGTGGGCTTGGAGGCAAGCAGGCTGCTTTGTTCTGGAAACGGATTTTTTTTTTTGGAAACGGATTCTTAAATCATAATTAAATAGTAATTATGTGCAGTCTGGGGTGGGAGAATGATCTAAAGAAATTATAGGGGGTTGAGTGATAGCACAATAGAGAGGGCATTTGCCTTGCATGCAGCCAACAAGGATTCCATCCCCAGCACCTCATATGGTCCCCTGAGCCTGCTAGAAGTGATTCTTGAATGTAAAGCCAGGTGTTACCCCTGAGCGCCATTACGTGTAGAACACAAAAACAAAAAAGAAACAATGGTACATCTATACAGTGAATACTACACAGTTGTTAGAAAAAATGAACTTGTGAAATTTGCTTATACATGGACGAATATAGAGGGTATTATATCAAGCAAAATGAGGCAGAGAGGGATAGACATAGAATGACCGCATTCATTTGTGCGATAAAAATGAAAATAACTGGGGCCGGAGAAATAGCACAGCAGTAGGGTGTTTGCCTTGCAAGCAGCCAATCCAGGACGGATGGTGGTTCGAATCCCAGCATCCCATATGATCCCCCATGCCTGCCAGGAATTTCTGAGCACACAGCCAGAAGTAACCCCTGAGCACTGCCGGGTGTGAGCCCCCCCCACACACACAAAAAAAAGCTAGTATGGTAATGATACCCAGGAACAGTAGAGTTGAGGGGCCAGGAGGATCAATCCATAGTAGGCAGCTTGCCACAAATAGCGGGGGAGTGCAGTTAGTACAGAGAAGAAAAACCACTATGACAATGATAATTAGAACAGATCACTCTAGACAAGAACTGGGTGCTGAAAGGAGATAAAGTGATGTTCATGATACCCCTTCAATAACTATTGCAAGCTACAGTGTATAAGAGGAAAGAGGGAGAGAGAAAAAAGAAAAATGTCTGTTACAGAGGCAGGCAGGTGAAAGGGCAGCAGGGAGAGTGGGAAAGAATTTGGGGACATTGGTGGCAGAAAATATGCACTGGTGAAGGGTTTTATACATTGCATGACTGAAATTCAATCATGAACAACTTTGTAACTCTCATGGTGATTCAAAAATATTTTTTAATGCCATAGTGACTGGAACAATAGAAAATAGCATGTAAGGTACTTGACTTTATGTTAGTGGAGCCTAAGGCTCCAAAATGAGGATCTTGTGAGACGCAGGCCTGAAACCAAACATCCAAGCAGAAAATAATCCACACAGTGAAGAGGTACAAGAACAGGTTCAGGAAATCCATCACTCAAGCAAGGAATTCAGCCACCCAAGCTTTCTGCTCCTAAGATGGAATACAGCTTAGTGGAAGAAGACTGAAGAATGAGCCTCTTCCTTCCTCAGGCCCCTGCTTTTATTGACAAGAATCAGACCCCACCCTAGAGTGGGAGGGTGGGAGAGAGATACCTAGTAGGAAATAATCCAGTATCCCATCATCAGATCACACTCTAGGGTGGAGTACAAATATTGATTAGGATAGGATCAGTAATTTAACATCTTGCATTGCAGTCAACCTAGGTTCAATCTCCAGGAGTAACGACTGAATGTAGAGCCAGAAGTAATCTCTGAGGACTTCCAGGTGTGGCCCCAAAATTTAAATTTTTAAATGTTCCATAGCTGGGGCTGGAGAGATAGCATGGAGATAAGGCATTTGCCTTTCATGCAGTTCGTATACTGGCATCCCATATGGTCCACTGAGCCTGCCAGGAGTGGTTTCTGAGCATGGAGCCAGGAGTAACCCCTGAGCGCTGCCAGGTGTGACCCAAAAACCAAAAAAAATAAAATAAAATAAAATAAAATAAATGTTTCATAGCCAAGAGATTACCCACTCCTCTCTCCCCAACTTACCTCCTACCTCAGTGCTAATAGCACTGTTCTGTGACTGGAAACCATAGACTTGTCCCCAGAGCCTCCTCTACTGCCCAGAGACCACTCCAACCCACCCCAGCCTACCAAACCCACATGCCCAGCCAGACCAAATCCTAGTGGCCAACATTGGCTGCATGGTTCATTGCTTTGATCCAAGAATGCAGTGCTGCTCAGGTTCTGTAGTGCTGGGGATTACCAGAGCCACTTGAGCAGTGCTCAGAGCTACCTGAGTCATACCCAGTATGCTCTGGGCTTTCCAGTGGTTGCTAAAGGTGGGCTATTCATGGTGGTGCTGGGGAAGAGAGGCCATGTGTGCCTGGGATTGAACTGAGGTCCCACAAATGCAATGCATGCACCTGAAATCATGCACTATCTCTCCCCACTCCCTATTGCCTTCCTCTCATTGTAGCCATTCTCATTCAGAAAGTATATCTCACTGTGCTTTGGATAGTGATGTTGAACATCTACTGTGCTTTTGGCCATATTCTATGTCTTGCAGAGGACTATGTATTTAAATCCTTGGTTTTTTGGGGGTTTGTTGTTATTTTTTGTTTGTTTGGTTGGTTGGTTTTTAGTTTTTGGTTTTTGGGTGACACCCAGCGGCGCTCTGGTTACTCCTGCCTCTGTATTCAGAAATGGTTCCTGGCAGGCTGATTCCAACCACCGTCTGTCTAGGCTGTCTGCTTGCAAGGCAAACACCCTACCAGCTATGCTATCTCTTTGGCCCGTCCTTGTTCTATTTTTAAATTAGGTTCACTACGCTTGGTTTACTTTGGAGTTTTACTCTGGGGTGGAAGGTAGCTTCTGCAGATAGCACTTGACCCAGAAATTAGGGCCTGATGTTTTTAATTCTAAAGCCCAGCAAAGTGTATTTTGTGGCTATATTGTTAGCAAGTGTTCTAGGGGCAGACCTGGTAACCACAGATACAAGTCAATGTGCCACCTTTGTTTAAGAATTTCACTGGCCTCTACATTTGAATTAATAAAAAGACAAACTTGTGAGAGGTAGTCTTAGAGAAAGATGAGACTATAACATCCAAGGGGATAAAATTAGGTATTAGCCAATGTTTGGAAGCTGGAGCAATAGTGGAGAGGTAGGACTATTTTGTCTTGCATGCAGCCAACCTGCATTCAATCCCTAGCATCCACATGGTCCCTGAGTATCACAAGGAGTGATTCATGAGTGTAGAGACAAGAATAATCCCTGAGCACCACTAAGAATGGCCCAAAACTAAACAAGAAATACAAACAAATACAAACAAAATCTGTCTGTCAAATCTATTTTTCTATACCTGATAGGAATTTGACACATCTATTTTCATTCTCATCCATTTCCATGCCAAAACTTCTTCCATTATTCTCTATTCCCACTTCAGGATAAATGAAGTTAAGTAGTTAAAGGGGCTCATGACAATGTTTTACTTACTAAGATCATTGTTTCCCTTATCTCCTCCTAGCAGGCAATATGTGAGCTCCAACCCCTTAAGTTATCTCTCCAGTGGCCCATGTTTTAATTTAAAAATCAATAAAAAATTTTAATCTTTGTGGAAAGGCTAAAGAACATATTAGAAAACTGAGTTTGAGACTAGGAAGATTTTGAATGGTAAAGATTAAAAAATGTTCTGCAGCTAATTATAAATTGACAAGAATTATTCTAAATTCACACAGAAAATAGGCAAATATATCACATTGGGAAAGAATAAATGGAATAAAATACACTTCATAGCTAGTTATAAAATAGATCAAATTGTAATGAATAAGACTTTAATACTTAGGTATTGACTTAAGATCAGACAAATATGACCAATAAAATTAATTATAGACTCCAGTTATCCATATAAATTTTACAAGTATTATTACTGGAATTAGGCTGGGGAAAAAAGAAAAACTAGAAAAGTAAGCTGCCTTTAATAAATGTCTGGAGAAAATGGACCTGATAACAATTACTATTTCATTCGTATTGTTGTGCCAAGGCTTAGTCAAAGTGCAATCATCCATGTAATCCTAACAACTTAGTGAGAAAGATTTTACTATGATCCTGATTTTATGGATGAAAACACCAAGTTTCTGAAAGCTACACACAGCTCACTCACAGAGCTATAGTCCATGGTGCAAAGTCAGGGGACAAGCCAGCCCCAGCCCAGCTACTGCTTCTGACTGGAAAAGAAAAGAACTTTGGAGACAGCACTAAAAGCTTCAGTGATTTTCAAGTCCAGATTCACAAACTTTAACAAAGATCTAACCACTTCTGAGAATGTATTTAATAAATACATCAAGTCATGAATAGAAGAAATTATCACAACAGATAAATATTAAATACCAACAAAAAGCAAACATTACTGGGCTGAGAGGAGAGCTTAAAGGACTGAACCACAGATCTGAATGCATAAGGCAACAGTTTCAGTCCCTGGCACCTCTGATGTATCCCCAGTGGTGCCCAGCATCACAGGATAGGCCCCCAAATAAAGCATTGCTACTAAAAAATGAAACTAGGGGCCAGAGCGATAGTGCAGCAGTAGGGCATTTGCTTGCATGTGGCTGACCCAGAACAGATCTGAGTTTGTTCCCCATGTCCCATATGACCCCCCATGCCAGGAATGATTTCTGAGCACATAGCCAGGAGTAACCCCTAAGCATCACTGGGTATAGTCCAAAAACCAAAAACCAAACAAACAAAAAAAACTAGATTAAAAATCCATTAAATGTCTATGTTCATTCACCAGGTTGATTATAATTAAATGATTGACAATACCTAGTAGTAGAGAACATGAACTGGAACTGCAGTGTCTGATGAGAATGTCAGTTTCTTCAACCACTTTGAAAAACTGAAAACAGTGGGCACTAACACGTTAAATCAAGAAGTTCCACACAGGCATTGGTATTTTACATGATAGATCCAGAGAGGGAGTATGACAGATATGATTTTACTTTAAGTAGTCAGGTATGTTTATAACAACTTTAACAAACACACGCATCATCCCAAACTCCCCACCCCAAATGGAAACAATCCAAATACCCTTCAACAGGAGACTGGCTAAGTAGAATTGTGCTCTTTGCCACAGTGGGATTCCACTTGGCAATGAAAGGAATGAGTCATCAGCACAGGCAGTAACATGAGGAATCAAGAGATATTCATCAAGCGAAAGAAGTCAGATGCCAAAGAGAAGGTAGCCCTTGATTTCATGTAGATGACATTCAATGCCAGACAAAGCAACACACACAGGATTCAAAAAACTTCCACACCTTAAGTGCATACATTGGAGCATAGACATTTCTTTGGTTCAAGTACCCAAGGAACTTTCTAGAGTGCCTCAGTGTGTTCTCATCACCTGGAGGAGGGAACAAACAGCTCTGCAATTTACTGTGCTGTTTAGATTACTCTCAACTAGTTAGAGCATCCAACTTCACTTTTCAAAAATAATTTGATTCGGGTGGGGGTGCTTAGGTTTTACTCCTGGTTCTGTACTCAGAAATCACTCCTAGCAGATCTCTGAGAATATATGGGGTATAGGGGATCAAACTCTATATTTATTATATATCATATGTGGGACCTATTGTACTATTGCTACATTTCCCTCCAAACTGTATTTTTTTTATTTTATTGTATACCATACAAGTCATCACCCCAGCCCCTTATTTTATGGTTTCAATACTAACTGTCCTATTGGGTGCAAGGTTGTATCTTGTTGGGATTCTACTTACTTTCTGAGATGTAATATAAATCTCCTACTGAAGTTTCCTTAGTTTCCATACACTGAAGTTGCGTTTCATGTACACCCTGATACCTGTTCTCAACTCAACCATGTTTTCTGAAGTTTTTTCCTCCTTATAAGTTTTTTCCTTAAATGAATCTCCATTGAAAATTTGATAGGCTTTTCAGTGTTTTGAAGATAACCCAATAGTGGTTAGCACACACTAAATACTTGAGAAATTCTTTAGCATACACTAAATACTTGAGAAATATTGTTGAATGAATGAATGGCACTCAAGTTTAGCTTCACTCTTTTGCTGATTTACTAGCTTAACTTTAAAACTTGGGGGGCTGGGGAGATACTACATGCAGTCAACCATAATTTAATTCTTTTTTTAAAATTTTTTGGTGTTTTTTTTTTTGGGGGGGGGTCACACTCAGCAGTTCTTAGGAGTCACTCCTGGCTCCATGCTCAGATATTGCTCCTGACAGGCATGGGGGACCATATGGGACGCCAGGATTCAAACTGATGACCTTCTGCATGAAAGGCAAACGCCTTACCTCCATGCTATCTCTCTGGCCCCCATAATTTAATTCTTGACACTGACTGTGATTCTCCAAGCACCACCCAAAGTGATTCCTGAGCACAAAGCCAGGAGTAAGATCTGAGCACAACTGAGAATGATGAAAACTCCCCTACCCTAAATCAAAAATAGAATTGTAATATGCTCTAGCAATTCTAAATATATAATCAAAGACTTGAAATCAAGGTACTGAAAAGGTATTTAAATATTCCCTGAAAAATAGTACAAAGGATAGGAGATTTGCCTTATAGGTGTCCAATTTGAGTTGAGGGCAGTGAGCCCTGAACCTCAAGCAGAAGTGATCTCTGAGCATACCAGTAGGACTAAGCCCTGGGTAGTACCTGATGTGGCACCAAAGCCAAAATTAAAAAAAAAATGTTTTAGATCTTCATAGCAACATTATTCGCAGTAACTAAGAAGTTACAATCCAACAGTCCACAGAGGAAGGAATAAACAAAAACAAATACCAGTATGTCCATATAATGGACTCATAAATTCTTTTATTTTTTTAAAGAAAAGAAAAAAATCTTTATTTAAGCACCATGATTACAAACATGTTTGTACTTGGGTTTCAATCATAAAAAGAATACCCCCCTTCACCAGTGCAACATTCCCACCACCAATGCCCTCCATCTCCTTCTTCCTTCACCCCCCTGCCTGTATTTGAAACAGTCATTCTATTTTTCTCACTCACTACCATTGTCATGATAGTTGTCAGTGTAGTTATTTCTCTAACTGCACTCACCACTTTTTGTAGTAAGCTTCATAACGTGGCAGATACTTCCAGTCCTTGTCTGTATTTCTGGGTATTATTTTTTTTAATTATCTTTATTTAAACACCATGATTACAAATATAATTGTAGTTGTATGGTACAGTCATGTAAAGAACACCCCCCTTCACCAGTGCAGAATTCCCACCACCAATTTCCCAGATCTCCCTCCTCCCCACCCCACCCACACCTGTACTTGAGACAGGCTTTCTTGTTCCCTCATTTATTCACATTGCTATGATAGTATTCAGTGTTATTTCTCTAACTGCATTCGTTACTCGAGAGGTAGGTGGAAAGCCTGTTGACCCCTATACAGTAACCAAGACTGGCGCCCAGGGATGGCCTGGAGTCAGGGGAAAAAGACAAGGATGACTAGTGGCCTGCCAAGCCTCCCAGCACTCCCCAGACAAGGAAGAAGGGCTGTGGTATGGGGCCACCCAAAACCCCATACCTGGCCAGAGCTGGTCTCCTGAATCCAAGAGGAAGCTGGAAGCCAGATGTCTGCCAGGAAGGGAGGAAGGCCCTCCCAAGCCAGAAGGACAGGAGTTCAAGCCCCACCCTAAGCCAATCTCTGGAGCCGACCTGGAAGTGGGGAAAACCCAGGGTGCCCCATAAGGTCCTCTCAGGAACCCACCTGGAGATCCGGAGGAAAGAGGAAGTGGGGGGTCGGGTGACCCAGGTCCGAGCCCCCCTACCCTAGGCCGGGCCAAGAGGCCTCTGGCACATATGGAGGTCTGCCAAAGGCCAGCCTGTGCCGGCTGAAAATCCTGCTCCACCTGAGCCCACTTATGGCCGTCAGAGCTGGCACCCAGGAAAGGCCTGGAGTCAGGGGAGCAAGACAAGGAAGGCAGGGGGCCTGCCAAGCCTCCCAGCATTCCCCAGACTAGGGGGAAAGGCTCCAGTATGGGGCCTCCCCAAACCCTATACCTGGCAGTAGCTGGTCTCCAAAATCCAAGAGGAAACTGGAAGCCAGATGTCTGCCCGCCCTCCTCCCAATGCATCTCCCCGCTGGAGTGTGGAGGGAGAGGGGAAGCCTGGGGCCCACTAAGAGTCCACCTGAACCCACTTCTGGCCGTCTGAGCTGGCACTCAGGAAAGACCTGGGGACTCATAAATTCTTACACCTTCTACAACAGTATGAACCCTCAAGACTAACATGATGCTAAGTGAAATGGGCTAATCACCAAAAAGCAAATGTTATCAAATTCTACAGATATGAGATACCTAGAAGAGTCAAGTTTATAGAGACACAAAATAGTGGTTGTCAGAGCTTTCGAGAAAGACTGTGGTGGTGAAAGTTATACAGATTTAGGTTTGCAAGATGAACGGAGTTCTAGAAATTGCATAATAATATCTTTAACATGATGCAGTGGTCCTCTTGGAAATGTTAAGGTGGCTGAAGAAACACAGTAAAAAGATAACAAATGACCAACGGCAACAGACCCCAAGAATAGGTTGACAGAACTGACTTTAATAAGAGAATGAGTGGGCTAGTGGGTGGAAGGGAACCTTGAAACATTGGTGGAGGATCCAAACACTTCAGTAGCTATGAAGTTGGAACAATATATTTCTGAAACTTGATTATTAACCATATTGTGAATCATGTTGCCCTAATAAAAATGAAAAAAACGAAAGTAAAAAAATAAACATTTAAATTGGAAAAAAGGGTTAAAATGACTAATTTTGCTATGTGTACTTTACTACCATTTGAAATAAAAAGATGAGAGGCTGAAGAGACAGTCAGGTTCTTTTCTTGCATATAGCTGATCAAGTTTCCATCCCTGGCACCCCAAATACACTCCGATGCCCTGTCAGGAGTGACCCCTGAGCCATAAGCTCTGAGCACCAGTGGGTTTGGAAGAAAAAAAAAATCAAAAACAACAACAACAACAAAACAAAAAAACAAGAGAAGAACTTCCTTGTCAAAAAGCACATGCCCAAGTAAAACATTGAGAAGATTCATGTGTTTAAGAAAATATAAGCTAATGGGTGTGGTGAGTACACAGGACACAGTGGGGGTGGGAGTGAGCTAGGTAGGTGGCAAGATCCTGAGTCATAAGTTTTGTGTAGGAAAAGCCTGTCTAATTATCTGCCAAGGCATCTCCAGAGCCCAGAACAGTGCTTTTATTCATGTACTCAAGCTTTGGCATTGATAAAAAAAAATCATTTATTTCTCATTTTAGAAAGATTGTGTGTGTGTGTGTGTGTGTGTGTGTGTGTGTGTGTGTTCATATGAGGTGTGTGAAGAAACAGAGAAAGCTAGCTGGAGACATTCTGGTGGTGGGAAATTACAAAACAACAGAGAATACAGGAGCTGGGGTGGGGAGGGGGAGGAGAATGCATCAGTGAAATGGGTTTGGCACATTTGATAGTGAGTTAGATGTCAAGTATGAAGGCAATTCTGAAGTTTCAGGCAGGTAGTTCATATTCTTCAATTTTTGCTTTTGAGATCTCCATAAGGAGATAACTGAACACAGTAAACTTTTTACTTTTTTTTTTTTTTTTGGTTTTTGAGTCACACCCAGCATCGCTCAGGGCAGGCTTTATGCTCAGAAATCGCTCCTGGTAGGCTCGGGGGACCATATGGGACGCCGGGATTTGAACCGATGACCTTCTGCTTAAAAGGCAAATGCCATATCTCTCTGGCCCCAAAAACAGTGAACTTTTGAATCCAAATCCAGGTCAGGCATTGAGTACTACTGGATGGTGCAAAAAGGTGGAGGAAGAAGGAAAGAAGAAAATGCTAGAAGGATAAACAGTGTTATGGAATTTGCTCAT
Source organism: Crocidura indochinensis (assembly GCA_004027635.1). Lineage (NCBI taxonomy): Eukaryota > Metazoa > Chordata > Mammalia > Eulipotyphla > Soricidae > Crocidura > Crocidura indochinensis. The sequence goes on from PVKC010018391.1 coordinate 12,559, forward strand.
AAATTTAGAAATCAGACAATTGACAATTGACACAACCCATGACAAATATGCGGCATTGAGGTCACAAGACAAAGTCCAGGAGGATGAACATCTGCAGTTGGATCAGGGCGTGTGGAGGACAGATAGCCAAGGGGAGGTAGGGGAGGTCAAAGGAGAAAAAAGCTTTAAAGAAGATTGGCACCAACGCACTGTCAAACTTAGAAAATAGAAGATCTCATGACACAAGGTCATCAACAATCACAGTCAAAACTCTTTCTTCCCTTGTACTGCACGTACATGAGACTGAAAGTTACAGAAAGGGGGCAGGATTTGTACAGAACAATAAACAGGATTTTCTTGCAAAGAGGCAAAGAAAGTCTGAATGTTGAGTGCTGAGGAACAATGAAAATGGTTAAAGACTTGTTTTCAAAATGTTTTATTTAAAAGTATTTTTATGTCTTAAGAAAATGGAAATCAGGGGCCAGAGCAGTGGCCCAGCGGTAGGGTGTTTGCCTTGAAAAAGCAGCTGACCGATGACAGACCGTGATACGATCCCCTCACCCCCCGGTGTCCCATATGGCCCCCAAGCCAGGAGCAATTTCTGAGTACATAGCCAGGAGTAACCCCTGAGCATCACCGAGTGTGGCCACAAAAAAAATAAAAGAAAAGAAAAAAAGAAAAGAAAACAGAAATCTTTAACAAATTTTAGATTCTGTGAATTATAAAAAAATTCAAATGCCCATTCAGTGGTAGGCTCACTTACTGAAGACACTGGCTACCGCTTTCCAGTCCCTAGAGGCATTTCCTTGGTGGTGTCTGTCTCTGTGTGACTACATTGCATCACTGTGTCATGCACCTTTCCAAGCCACAACACAAACAAAACCTGCTGATTCAGGCTTGAGTCCTGTTGTGTCACTGGTTAGCAGATATCAAATTCTAGCTAGTTCCAGAGCTTCAAAGGCATGTCTCTTGTCTATAAAATAGGGACCATAAGACTACTATAGATACAGAAAGTGAGTGATAAATCACCAATGTGTTTAAGGGATGAAAGCCTCTTGGACTTGTTTTAATTCTCCATCAATCATGATGACCATCACCAAAATGTATATTTTGAGGTCCTGTTATACTCAGGCTTATTGTCTCTCATATAAAGCCCAGAATTCTCTCAGTTGACTATTTTCAACTCCATAAACACTAATAAAATCGATTAAAACCATCAGTGGCTGGGACCTGGGAGATAGCATGGAGGTAAGGCGTTTGCCTTTCATGCAAAAGGTCATCGGTTTGAATCCCGGTGCCCCATATGGTCTCCCGTGCCTGCCAGGAGCGATTTCTGAGCATGGAGCCAGGAGTAATCCCTGAGCACTGCCGGGTGTGACCCAAAAACCAAAAAAAACAAAAAAAAACAAAACAAACAAACAAACAAACAAACAAAAAAAACAACCAAAAAAAATTCAGTGGCTGGTCTGATATTGTGTCTTGTGTAGTTGCACAACTTCTTATAGAGGCAGGCCTTTAATAAAAACTGTCCTTCCTCCTAGCAATAATCCACAGAACAGAGTTGCATCTATTGAAGCTATTGCAATAAAAAAGGCATTTGAAGGTTTGCAATCACAGATGTGTAGACATCAAGGCCTTCCTTAAAGACTGAGGGACGTCTGGAACAGTCCCCTCTCTGTACTTGGGCACTTAGCTCAAAGATAAGGGCATATATCTGCTCTTTGGGGTTTTTGTTTGCTTGTTTGTTTATGTTTTGGGGTCAAACCTGTCAAAGCTCAGGGATTAATCCTGGCTCTTTATTCAGGGATTGCTCCTGATGGTGCTTGGGTGCTATATGGATTGCTGGGGGTTGAATCTAGCCCAAATGCATGCAAGGCAAGTGTCATGCTTGCTGTAATATTGCTCTGGCTACATGTATCCTCTTTGTGTCCTTCTTACTCTGCCCCATCTAGCATAATGGGGCTAATTCATCCATCCCCACTAAGTAAAGAAACATACCTGGCTTTTTTAAAAAAGACACCAGAGAGACTAGAGTAATAGTACTGCAGACAAAATGCTTGCCTGTATGCATCTGATCCCAGTTTGATCCCTGGGATTTGGTCTCTTGAGTTCTTCCAGAAGTGATACCTGAGCACAGAGATAGACATAAACCCAATGAGTTTCTCCCTGTCAAAAAACAACCCAGATACTTAATTTTCTTCCCTGAATGCACCTACCGAAAGCTGTGCCTCTTCTTCTAATCTTACCTGACAATCCTATGCTCACCTTTGTCTGCAAATTGTCTTAACTTGATCCTCATTGCATTCAGTAAATGATATGCTGGATAGCTTATGAATAAGATGCTGCATGCATTAGAGAGTTGGTACTTGAGGTGTAGCTGAGCACAGTTGTGTAGGTTGTACACTGCATAGTTCCAGGGTCACCATTTAGAGCACAGCTTTTCCCTAAGCATCTCAGCACTGAACAAAAAAGCAGAGCATATCTTCATTTTTTCAGGTAAATGTATAATTCCATCCAAGTTGATGCTTGGGAGATTGGTTTAAGTGGGAGCAATGGAGGGTGTGGGTCAGGGGGAGTCTTATGTCTATGCTGCATCATGGCTTATACATTATCCAATCTTGGTTTTGGGCTACAACGATACTCCTAGGAAGATTCTTTCCCTGGCATTTACCACTTAGCACTAACTTTCAGAACCAGCCAAATTTCCCCAGATGGATTTCTGTCCATTGAAATGGAAGCTTCTAATGGAAATCCACACAGCCTTCACTTAGAGCCACACTGCTGGCCACTACTCTAATTATTCAATTGCCTAATTCCATTTATCTTTCACGATCCATTATGCACCACTGACAGACTGCATCTTCGTGCACCGATACATAACCTAGTCTAATGGACTCTGGGTGAAACCTACCACATTGACTAAGGGGTTTAGCTGGTACCTAATTCCCCTAAACTATTATTTTATAAATGAACAAGGCAGGCACACACATTTTCTGCTTTAGGATAAATATTTTATGAATTGCCCCTCTGATACATCACATTATTAGTACATTATCCTTCATTCCTCCCAAGGTTTCAAGGGCCTGGGTAGACACTCAGGAGTACATTTGGGTGATTTTATTGAACAGGATGCTTTTAAAATATGTTTGTATTATTGATAAAAGAAATAATTTTGCCTCCTGAACAGGAAAAGTTCTTTAAATGTTGCCTTGCTATTTCAGTGTGAAAGTCATTTGACAGAAGTGTCCAGAATCTGATTTTAAAGTACTCCCTTTAGTTTTTCTTTTAAAGTTGGTTTTGAGTCTGTGAAGTTCCCGAGCTGTGTGTCTTTCCTTCGAACCTGAATGAGAGTCTGGCTGGGTGAAGTATTCTTGGTGAGGAATACATTTCATTGGAGGATTTCAGTTAGGGTAGAGAAGGGATCACTATGACAATGATATATGGAAATGATTACTCTGCTGAAAGGAGATAAAGTGATATGAACAGTACCCCTTCAGTAACAATATCGCAAACCATAGCATCTAAAAGGAAAAAGGAGGAAGAAAAAAAGAGAGTGGGGAGGGAAGGAGAGAGATAGGGACAGAGGGAAGGAAAAACTGTCTGCCACAGAGGGAGGCAGGGGAGAGGACAGGGGGGAAAACCTGGGAACATTGGTGTTGGGAAATGTGTATATTATATGACTGTAACTCAATTATGAACAACTTAGTAACTGTGAATCATGGTGATTCAATTAAAATTTTATTTATAGAAGATACCTTTCTTCTCCCCTTTGCAACTTGGCACTCCCCAAGAGGAAAGCAAAACAATATTTGCAAGCTTTAGGAAAGGAGAATCTTCCTTACCTTGAGAACAAAGTTTTGTAAGGAAGTCAAACTTTCTTTTGTTGGGTTCACTTAAAAGACAAAAATGGATGCAGGAGCTGTAGCAATAGTACAGAGGGTAAGGTTTTTATCTTGCATTCAATTCCCTGAATCCCATGTGATTCTCCAGCTCTACCAGGAGTGATCCCTGAGCACAGAGCCAGGGAAAAAACCCAAGCACAACCGAGTGTGAGTATCTCCCTCAATGCAGTTTTTATCATAAAAGTCTATATCTCACCAAATATGCTCATGTTTTCACTGTACCCCACATGGCATTTGATCCCTGGGGTTAAAGGTTTGGTGGGAACTCAAGAATTTGTGTTTGGAAGCTGGGAAGATAGCTCAAAGGCCTAGACTACAGGCCTCCCCATGTTGTAGCCTTAGGTTTCATCGCAGGCATTATGGTCCTCTTAGCACCACTACTCCCAAGCACAGAGCTGGGTCAAGCCCCTAGTACCACTGGTGCAGTCCAAAAATAAAAACAAAAATAAAATAAAATAAACACAAATAAAAGAAAAGAACAAATTCTTTGAGCTTTAAAAATTATTCTGCTCAAGTCATAAAAATGTTTCCACAAGGAGCCGGAGTGGTGGTGCAAGTGGTAAGGCATTTGTCTTGCATGTGCTAACCTAGGACAGACCGAGGTTAGATCTTCGGGTGTCTCATATGGTCCCCCAAGCCAGGAATGATTTCTGAGCACATAGCCAGGAGTAACCACTGAGCGTCACGGGGTGTGGCCCCCCAAAAATAGCAAAACAAAAAAATGTTTTCCCAGGGTCAGAGAGATAGAAAAATTTGCAGGGCACTTGTCTTGCATGTAATCCACACAAGTTCAGTCCCCAGCACCCCATATTATCTCCTGACTCCTATAGGAGTGATTGTTAAGTGCAAAGCCAGGAGTAAGCCCTGAGCACATCAGGATTTAGGTTCCCCCCAAATAAAGTTCCTTCCTTTTCCAGGATAAGTATTGCACACATTTTATTGATAAAGAATTGTAATCAGCTTCTTCATTATATTAGCCTTCCTATCATGATGGAAAAGAAGTATTTTCAAAACATGGAGTTATGGAAGCACAGCTTGTGTGGGTTTTCCCAGACTCTGGGGGAAAGCAGATCAAGGACTGGAAGAGTGAAGAAATGAGATTTCTGCTGATAAATAGCTTTCAGGTTATTCCAAATATTATGTCAACATATCTGCTCACAGGAATGAAAATGTTGGAACCATTTTCAGACCTTCATTAGAATTGAATTAATAGGCATGCTGCATGGTAACCTTTGAGAAAGGGCACTGATAAGCTGAAATTGTAACAGTGGGAAGGAGGAGTGAGTGTCATTAATGCATTTACACCTTCTTAGATTCTCCCTTGAGTATGTTTTACCTTTGCCATAAAATGAAAACATTTAAATTTCTTTAAAATTACATTTGACTTAATTATACATAGGCCCGGATACCAGGAAGCACACCACCCCCTCCACCCCATTCAGCCTGTTTTTTCTGTCATCAAGAGCAAAAAGGCTCATAATTTCATAAAGAGTTGTTTTCTACAGGATGTTCGCTATGTGCAGAATGTTAATAGCCAGCTGAATATGAATAGGCTCTGTGGCTCCACTTGAAATATAGAAAAATGGCCCAGACATTAAAAAAGATAAAAGGGAAAAGGGCAGTAATGAATTTAGAGGAAAATGAACATTAATGGTACTAGCATTACTCATGCTCCACATAACAAATTATTGGAAATCTGTCAAGCACACCAAATTATCTACTCGTCGGTGGCTGCGGGGCCCTATGCAGCCATCCAAAACCAGCAAAAGCAAGACAATTTAAGCTAATTTTACTATTTATAACAATAGAACAGGCCATTAAGATAAATTAATGTCATTATCAAGTTTCTATGAAAATGACAAATACCACTATTTCAAGCAGCTTAGAGGCTGTTGACTATAATGAAATCTGCTGCACAGGTACTAAAGAGAAACACTCCAAGTAATTATTTTCTAGTAGTCTGTTTGTTTCCTGACTATTCATTTGCTTTCACCACAATTAGTTCTGTACACAATATGGTGGTAACTAAACAGTCAACACGATGCAGCATTAGGACTAATTGGGCCATTAGGACCCAGTTTTCAGCCTTTTCCTCCTTAAAGAGTAGCTGGGAGAAAATGAAACAGAGGCAACAATGAGAATACCAGGCTGGCAGGGGTGTCTCAACTTTAAGGAGCTCAGGACAATTGACTATGCAGGTGACTGCTCGCTGAGAATAGCATCCAAGGGACTGGGCAATCGCCAGTCTGGAGATGAGATGGTGTGGGCAAGATTTCTGCTTCTGCTGCTTTGGGCCCAGAGCTAGTAGTCGTACCACATCATACCGTGGAAGGCTCCTTGCCCGTCAAGGCTGTACCATAGATTGTTCTCAGCCATCAATTTAGGGCTAGATTTGTTTTAAATAGTCCACAGTAGCAGTGTTTTCCTCAAAATAGAAATAAGTGGGAATGAACTGTCTGAATATGAAACATAGGCACTGACATTCTCTGAATGCCCAGTGGAGAGAATTAACGGCAAACTTTGCATTACAAGTGGCCTGGCTTGGAGCTGTGAACAGTCAGTTAGCAAGACAAGGGGTTTCTCCAAGTAGGCCACAGGTTGACCCCATCTGTCTCACCCCTTTTTTTTAGCAGATCCTGAATACCCTTGTGAAGTCCATAAATTTTCTACAGATAAAAGAGACACACATATATGAGGTCTTCAAAGCACTCAGGGCTTGTAAAGTATACAGACATTAACAAAATTATTACAATTTTGAGTGTTGATTGGAACCAGAGCAATAGTGCAATGGATAGGGTTTCGCACGTGGTCAGCCCAGGTTCAATCCCTGCATTTCATATGGTCCCCAGTTACTATATACATGTTAATGTATCTTTAAAGAGTGATGATGCAGCCCTGTAACTCAACTGATTGAGTATAAAAGGTGCCCAGAAAGAAACTGGGGCAAGCATATGGGCCAGGATCCCCAGGAGAGCCAAGCCCCCTCCACTCCACCTCACCCCACCCCATCAGGCCTGATGAACCTTGATAATCTTTCTCTCTCTTTCTCTCTCCCTCCACAAGAAACGTATTAGTTTGGGCCAGGAGCTCCAGGCTCCTCCTCATTGGTTCCCTTGCTTGTGATCTCTCTCTCCTCTTTCTCATATTCTCTCACTTGCTTCCTCTTCCCCTCAAAACTTCGGGCAAGCATTAAAAAGCAATGTTCATTTTTCTCCTCCTCCT